>PVJL010014503.1:0-28013 GCA_004026885.1 Lyroderma lyra | reverse complement strand
TAATAAAATCAAACCTAACCTTATTTTTAACCCTTAGCCTAACTCAAAATCTAAACCATATCATCTACCTAAAGCTAAATCTAGGCTTCCCTACAACCCCTATCTTGGTCTTAAACCTATACCACACCTAATTAAAAACTAAAAAAAACCCTCAAACCTCACTCTAACCCTAACACTAACCCTAAATATTATGCTAAGCATAGCTAGTTACCTCAACCTAACATGGTTTCTAACCTCATCAGAAACTAAACATTACATAACCCGTGCTTTCCCTTAAACCAAATTCTAGAAATAACAGTAAGCCTAATCATAACAGTAATTGAGAGTGAAACCCGAACTTCAAAAGTCAATATCACAATAATCTTAACCCTAATTCTAATGACCAACTGAACGCTAACCCTGACCTTAGTTATAACTCTGACTCTAACTGATACCACCCACATAAAAAGTGCAATAACCCTAAAGGTCAGTCCAACACATACACTATTTTGTATGTTAACCCTAACCTAAATGCTGAAAACAAACTTAACACAGGGGCTACGGGACCTATACTCTGACAAACACAAGAGGTTATAAGAAATTGAAGTTTTCTTTTGCTTTGCAAAAACTTTTGAGTTTGATATAGTACCATTCATTTGTTTGTACTTATACTTCCCTTGCCTTTGAGGACCGGGTCATGAAGACTTCTTTGAGTCCTAGGTCTATAATTTGAGTATCAATGTCTTCTTCTATACAGTGTATTGTTACAGGTCTTATAGGAAGGTATTTAATCTATTTTGAGTTAATTATTGATGGAATATTACTCAGCTATAAGAAAATATGAAATATTGTCATTTGCAACAACATGGATGGACCGGTTAAAAGAAATTGAAGTTTTCTTTTGCTTTGCAGTAGGTTTTTAGTTTGATATAGTCCCATTCATTTATTTTTGCTCATACTTCCCTTGCCTTTGAGGACCGGTTCATGAAGTCTTCCTTGAGTCCTAGGTCTATAAGTTTAGTACCAATGACTTCTTCTATACATTGTATTGTTACAGAACTTGTATGAAAGTCTTTAATCTATTTAGAGTTAAAGTTTGATGGAATATTCCCCAGCTATAAGAAAAGATGAAATATTGTCATTTGCAACAAAACGGATGGAACTGGAGATCATCATGCTTAGGGAAATAAGCCACACAGAAAAATCAAAGAACTGTATGACACCACTCATATGTGAAATATAAAACTGAAAGCAAACAAAAAACGAAATGAACACAGGAAATAACCCATGGACACAATCAATGAATTAATGATTATTTGGGAACGAGTGGGTTAGGGACGGGAGAAACTGGAGGGAATGGGTGAGAAAGGGGCGAAGCTAAATATAAGGTGATGTAAAGAGACTTCGCATTAGGTGGTGAACTGATTATACATCAAGTTGACAATGCACAGTAGAATTGTATGCCTGAAACCTATGAAATCCTTCGTGACAGATGTCACACCAATAAGTCTATCAATAAAAATGAATAGAAATATATAAATAAATAAATAAATAAATAAAAGCTGAAAAAAATATTGAAGAAGGCACAAAGAAATGCAGAGATTTATATTCATAAATGGGACGAATGAACCTCATTGAAATGGTCATGTTACACAAAGCAATGAACAGATTTAATGCCATCCCCATCAAAATTCCAATGACAGATTTTTGAAAAATTTCAAGAAAAACATCAACAGATTTGTATGGAATCTAAAGAGACCACAAATTACCACAGGTATCCTAAAATAAAAAACAATAATGGTGAAGGTTTTACACTCTTTGATTTCAATCTATAACAAACAAAGTTAATAATATAAGCAGCAGGGTTTTGGCAGAAATATAGGCAAACACACTCCAATGAAGAAAAACTGAAAACCCAGAAGTAATCCCACATATATATGTGAAGATTGTTTTTTATGGAAAGCCAAAAATATAACATGAAGCAGAGAATCCATTTTCCATAAATGGTGTTAAGGCATGGAGAACATCACAGGCAAAAGAATGAAATTAGACTGACAGTTTTCAACATATACCAAAATTAACTAAAACTGGACCAAAGACCTAAACATGCTACCAATAATGGTAAATTGCATAGAAGAAAGTGTAGGTCCCAAACCTGTAGACCTTGCTTCAGAAAGAGTTTCATGAATGTTATCTCAAAGGCAAGGGAAGTAAAAGTCAAAAGAAATGAATGGGACTGTATCCAACGTAAAAGCTTCTGCACAGCCAAAGAAACCATCAAGAAACAAAAAGGCTACCGACAGAGTGGGAGAAGACATTTGCAAGCAATGACTGAAAGGGGGTTAAAACCTAAACTATACAAAGGATTCCTAGAATTCAAAAACAGACAAACAAACGATCCCATGAACACATGGGCACAGAACTTGGAGAGACAATTTACCCAAGAAAACAGATTAATCAAACACCCAAGACATACATACAAAATGTTTAAGTACACTGGCTATTAGAGAAAAGCCATGAACTACCACTTCATACCTGTTATTAATAGAAAGGCTATGATCCACAAGACAAATAATAACGAGTGTTGTAGAGGCTGTGGGAATAAAGAACTATCATATTCTGCAGGTGGGCATGTCAATTGGCAGCAACGATGGAAAACAGTACAGAGGTTCCCCAGAATGTTAAGAATAAATATACCATACAACCAAGCATTCCCTTCTCTGGGTATCCACCCTCCAAATCTGAAAACATGTACTCATAGAGATATACATACCCCTGTGTTCCCTGCAGTACAAGTTATGGTGGTCAAGACATATCAACAACCAACATGTTGTTCAACAATTGATTGGATGCAGGAGATGTTGTACAAATACCCAGTGAAACATTACTCTCACAGAAATAAAGATGAAACACTGCCAATTGTGACAACATGGATGGGTCTGGAGATTACCATGCTATGGGAAATAAATCAAATAGAAATAGCTCGGAACGATAGAACTTCACTCATTCTCGGGATGAAAAATGAAAGCAACAAAGAAAAGTCCAAAAACTCATAAATACAGACAACACATTAGTGGTAGCAAGAAAGTAAAGAAAAAGAGATGTGGTAGAAGAGGAAAGGTGTGAGTCAAATATAGGGGAAAGGAAGAAGTGACTCTGGGTTCTGAACGCACAATGCAATATATGAATATGAATTATGTATTATAGAAATGCAACCTGGAAATGTAATATTACTAATCAATGTCACTGTCATTAATTTAATACATAAATAAAAATCTCAAACCATAAACCTGGCCCTAATTACGAAGAAACCCGAAACCTAATCCAACACCAAATCCAAACCTAATTTAAAACAGAAACCTCAGCTTTACTATAAAATGAATCCTAACTCTAAATCTCATAATATACTCAAGAAATAATCCTAAACTGAAATCTAAGGCTAAAACGAGCCTAGTGGAAAACCTGAGCCTTCATATAACACTATCCCTGAAAGGAACCCATACTCGCTTTTACTGGAAACACAACCCCAACTCGAATGGAAAACCAACACTAACCTCCAAGCTAAATCTCACCCTAATCCTAAAAACCGAATCATAAACTGAAATCTGCACCGCATAATTATACAGGCCCTTCCCCTACCCATTCTTAAAAGCTAACTCCAACCTCAAAGGTAACAGGAAGCCTAAGTACATAACTATCCCTAATCATTAACTCACCCAAACCCTAACCCCAGGCTATACCTAATGAAAAACCTAAATCTATCCTCAAACTTTACCTCACTCTATCAATAGCCCTTCTACCCAGAGTTCTCAATTCAATGTTCTTAATACCATAACCTCAAAGCTTCTTCTAACCCAATCAATCTCTAGCCCTGAACCTAACCTGAAACCTAACATCTAGCCTAACTTAAATATGGATCCTTACACTAATCATAACCACAATAATACACATACCTTACACCCCCAATTTTACATACCCTGAACACTAACCACAATTTTAACAAAACCTCTAACCCCAAAGCTAACTCTAAGGCTAACACCAAAGCTGAAGCTGCGCAGAATCGCATCCTTAACACAAGTCCTAAACTTACATCTAAACTTCTCCCTGGGTCACATCTCCCCACTGCATCGCATTATGGAACTCACAATCATGACAGTTCTATTGTCTCCTGATTGGCTCTGGGTCCGTAATACATCAAAGCCCTTAATACAGCCTCGGGGTACCGATTGGCTGGCCCTGCAACTGTGACGTCGCAGACAGCCAATATTCTGATTATAAGTCCCTGGCACCTTCCTCTTTCCATCGCGGAGTTTGGGTGTGCCCTGCAAGTTTTGTCAGCCTGCAAGAGCCTAGGATCCGGTGGCCCAAGTGCGCTCCTGTTGGCGCCAAACCACCTCTCCAAGCCTCTGCTCTCACCAGGGTCCTGAGGTTTTAAAATGGATAATTTTGATGCATCACTTCATACCTATTTGAAGGCATTGCTTGATCCCAGATACATCAGAGTAAAACTGTGGTTTGTTCTGGTCAATTACTTATGTATCTTTGTCTGTTTTACCCTATACTTAGTGGTTGTGTGACTAGGATCGTAATACATGATGAACAGGCAACCGTTCTCCTGCGGAGGAATTTTAGGTGTGTATAACATGAACTCAACTTACTATCTCTCTGTACCTTCTGTGAGATAGGTGAAAATATACTTAGCAGGGGCATCCCCTCCTTTAACTGCACTCACACCACTGAACTCTTTTACAAAGTGAAGAAGGGAAGCGGCAGGGGGTTGGTACAGCAAGTACACAATGCACTTTGATTATGACTAACAAGTGACTGTTCAAAATACTAGAATGATTGTACGTGCATGCTTTCTAGAATATTTAAAATAGAAGCCTCTGGAATTTTTTTTTATTTATGATTTGTATTCTACTCAGAATTATAGTAAGTATTTCAAAAATAGTCATCCAAAACTAAAATACAGAATGGAACCTTGAGATAATGGGAAAAGAGATTCATGCACATTATTATGCATTTCATAGGTGATTGTCCTTTGTGGTAGGGGAGGAAGGAAGAAAGTGCTGGAATTTGTGTTTGGTATCTTGATGGGAAAGCATACTCTCAATCCTGATCTGATAACTGTAAAGAGATTTGAGAGTTGAGAAGTTATTCTTGAAATCCTGAGAGAAGACTGAGTAGTGAGATCTATGATGAGCATTTGAATAGACTATGTGAGTTCAGGCCCCATTGCTGCTTCTAGGTAAATGGAAAGTTGAAAAACACTTTTGATGATCTCAAATGCCAATGTGGTGGCAAAAAGTAAAAAAAAAAAAAAAAGGAATAAGTAGTAAAACTAACCCAAACACAATACCTAACTCAATGACGAACCTAACACTAAACTTAGTCATAAGTGAACCCTAAACCCAAACCTTACCCTAAGTTTCAAAGGAACTCATAATGGAATCTGAACTTTATCCTTTGCTTTAAATCTAACCCTAAACCTGGCCCATTCTCTAACTTTAACCATGAACTCAATCCTAATTTACACCCTTACCCTGGAGTCAAAGCAAACCCTAACCCTAAACATAAAACAAAATCTACTTGGAATATGAACCATGAACATAACCAAAATCCCTAAGCGTAACCATAAACCTAACCCTGGGCGTCAACGTCATCTTGGCCCTCACCCTAACCAGAACCTGATCGTAAACTTAACCTCACAACTATCCTTATCTCTAATCACAATCCTAATTGAAAGGTTCACACATACCCTAAGCCTAAGCTTAATGGGAGTCCTAAATCTAAACATACACCTGAAAAGTTAAAAGTAATTTTAACCCAAAATCGAACTTCACACCTCACTCTAACCCTCATCCTACCCCTTCAATACATCGTGCACCAACCATAACCCGAGAATATAACCTATAAAAAGCATTAAACCTAATCCCAATTTCAAAGTAAACCATAAAACAATGATTAGCCTAATCTTAACAGTAACCTTAAATTTAATCACAACCTCAACCCAAACTTTAAATGGAAACATAACAAGAACCCTCTCCATAGTACTGATCATAAACTCAGCCTTACCCCTAAACTTAGACTGTAAAATGAACCTAACACTATCCTTATACTTAATTAAAAACATAACCTCAAAACTAAACCTTAATAAAAAAAAATTCATTTTAAATTTTCATTCTAATCTCACAATTTATTCTTATCCTACACTAACACTAACCATCATCAGAAAATCAGTTCTGAACCTAAACTCATTCTAACATTTACCTAACTTGAAGCTTACTCAAAACGTAATCCTAAGTATAATCTGGCCCTTAAATGGAAACACAATTCTAACCCCACTCTCATACCAAACCAAAACCTCACCTTAAATTTAACTTAAAACATAACCCTTAATATAAAACTGTAAACCTAAACCTAATCAGAGCCATTAATATAACCCTAAATTTATACCCAAATCAGAGCCAATCCCTGCCTCAAATCTTACCGTAAAACACTACTTCTTACCAAACTCTGAATTGAACCATGAATAAAACAAAAAGACCTAAACTTAAACACAAACTCTAACCTTAAACACAATAGGACCTTTTGTTCTACTGCTAACCCTAATAATAAAACCAAACCTAACCTTAACTTTATCCCTTAGCCTATCTCAAAATCTAAACCATAACATCTACCTAAAGCTAGAGCTAGGCTTCCCTACAGCCCCTATCTCGGTCTTAAACCTACACCGCCCCTAATTAAAACCCCAAAAAATAACCTCAAACCTAACTCTAACCCTCAACCTAACCCTAAATATTATGGTAACCATAGCTAGTTACCTGAACCTAACATGGTTTCTAACCTCATCAGAAACTAAGCACATACCTAAACTTACCCATTATATAACCCGTGCTTTCCCTTAAACCAAATTGTAGAAATAACACTAAGCCTAATCATAACAGTAATTGAGAGGGAAACCCAAACTTCAAAAGTCAATATAACATTAATCTTAACCCTAATTCTAATGACCAACTGAACGCTAACCCTACCTTTAGTTATAACTCTGACTCTAACTGATACCACCCACCTAAAAAGACCAATAACCATAAAGATCAGTCCAACACATACCCTAATTTGTATGTTAACCCTAACCTCAACGCTGAGAAAAAACTTAACACAGGGGCTGAGGGACTAATACTCGGACAAACACAAGATGTTAAAAGAAATTGAAGTTTTCTTTTGCTTTGCAGAAGCTCTTGAGTTTGATATAGTCCCATTCATTTATTTTTGCTTATACTTCCCTTGCCTTTGAGGACCGGGTCATGAATCCTTCCTTGAGTCCTAGGTCTACAAGTTTAGTACCAATGTCTTCTTCTATACAGTGTATTGTTACAGGTCTTTTATGAAGGTCTTTAATCTATTTTGAGTTACTTTTTGATGGAATATTACTCAGCTATAAGAAAAGATGAAATATTCTCATTTGCAATAACATGGATGGACCTGGACATCATCATGCCCAGGGAAATAAGCCACAGAGAAAAATCAAAGAACTGTATGACTTCACTCATATGTGGAATATAAAACTGAAAACAAAGAAAAACGACATGAACAATCATATAACACATGGACAGAATGAATAATTTCATGATTATTTGGGGACGAGTGTGTTAGGGACGGGAGAAAAGGGAGGGGATAGGAGAGAAGGAGGCGAAGCTAAATATAAGTTGATGTAAAGAGACGTCGCATTAGGTGGTGAACTGATTATACATCAATTTGACAATACACAATAGTATTTTATGCCTGAAACCTTGCTAAGAGATTTCATACCAATAAGTCTATCAATAAAAATGAACAGAAATAAATAAACAAATAAACGCTGAAAAAAATGTAATTGAAGAAGGCACAAAGAAATGCAGAGATTTTATATTCATAAATGGGACGAATGTACCTCATTGAAATGGTCATGTTACACAAAGCAATGAACAGATTTCATGCCATCCTCATCAAAATTCCAGGTTTTTGAAAAATTTCAAGAAAAACATCAACAGATTTGTACGGAATCTAAAGATACCCGAAATATCCACAGGCATACGAAGGAAAAAAACAATAATGGTGAAGGTTTCACACTCTTTGACTTCAATCTATAACACACAATGACAATAATATAAGCAGAAGGGTATTGGGAGAAATATAGGCACTCACACACCAATGAAGAAGAACTGAAAACCCAGAAGTAATCCCACATATGTATGTGAAGATTGTTTTTTATGGTAAGCCAAAAATATAACATGAAGCAAAGAATCCATTTTCCATAAACGGTGCTAGGGCATAGAGAATATCACATGCAAAAGAATGAAACTAGACTGACAGTTTTCAACATATACCAAATTATCTAAAACTGGACCAGAGAACTAAACATGCTATCAATAATGATAAATTGCATAGAAGAAAGCGTAGGTCCCGAAACTTTAGACCTTGCTTCAGAAAGAGTTTGATTAATGTTACTTCAAATGCAAGGGAAGTAAAAGTCAAAAGAATTGAATGGGACTCAACCCAACATAAAAGATTCTGCACAGCCAAAGAAACCATCAAGAAACAAAAAGGATACCGACAGAGGGGGAGAAGATATTTGCAAGCAATGACTGAAAGGGGGTTAAAACCTAAACTATATAAAGAACTCCTAGAACTCAACAAGAGACAAACAAACAATTCCATGAACACATGGGCACAGGTCTTGGACAGACACTTTCCGCAAGAAGACAGATAAATCAAACACCCAAGAGATATATACAAAATGTTTAAATGCACTGGCTATTAGAGAAATGCCATGAATTATGACTTCATACCTGTTATTAATAGAAAGGCTATGATCGACAAGATAAGTAATAACGAGTGTTGGAGAGGCTGTGGGAATAAAGAACTCTCATATGCTGCAGGTGGGCATGTCAATTGGCAGCAACGATGGAAAAGAGTACAGAGGTTCCCCAGAATGTTAAGAATAAATATACCATACAACCAAGCAATCCCTTCTCTGGGTATCCACCCTCCAAATCTGAAAACATCAACTCATAGAGATATACATACCCATGTGTTCCTTGCATTACAAGTTATGGTGGTCAAGACATATCAAAAACAAACATGTTCTTCAACAATTGATTGGATGCAGAAGATGTGGTACAAACACCCAGTGAAACACTACTCGCCCAGAAATAAAGATGAAACACTGCCGATTGTGACAACATGGATGGGTTTGGAGATTACAATGCTAAGGGAAATAAATCAAATAGAAATAGCTTGTAACCATAGAACTTCACTCATACTTGGGATGTAAAAATGAAAGCAACAAAGAAAAATCCAAAAACACATAAATACAGACAACACATTAGTGGTTGGAAGAATGTAAGGAAAAAGAGAGGTGGTAGAAGAGGACGGGGGGGTCAAATATAGGGGCAAGGAACAAGTGACTCTGGGTGCTGAAGGCACAATGCAATATATGAATATGAATTATGTATTGTAGAAATGCACACTGGAAATATAATGTTACTAATCAATGTCACTGTCATTAATTTAATACATAAATAAAAGCCCAAACCATAACCTGGCCTAAATTACAAAGAAACCCCAAACCTAATCGAACACCCAATCCAAACCTAATTTAAAACAGAACACTCAGTTTTACTCTAAACTGAACCCTAACTCTAAATCTCATAATATACTCAAAAAAAAAAATCCTAAACTGAAATCTAACGCTAAACCGAGCCCTAGTGGAAAACCTGAGCCTTCCTATAACACTATCCCTGAAAGGAACCCATAGTCGCTATTACAGGAAACCCAACCCCAACTCGAATGGAAATTCAATCCTGAACTCCAAGCTAAATCTCACCCTAATCCTAAAAAACGAATCATAAACTGATATCTGCACAACATCTATAAACCGGCACTTCTATTACCCTATCTTAAAACCTAACTCCAACCTCAAAGGTCACTCGAAGCCTAAGTATGTAACTACCCCTAATCATTAACTCACCCAAACCCTAACCCAAGGATATGCCTAACGAAAAACCTAACTCTATCCTCAAACTTTACCTCACTCTATCAATAGCCCTTCTACCCAGAGTTCTCATTTCAATGTTCTTAATACCATAACCTCAAAGCTTCTTCTAACCCAATCCAAACTCTTGCCCTGAACCCAACCTGAAACCTAACACATAGCCTAACTCAAAGATTAATCTTTACACTTATTATAACCACAAAGGTACACATAACTACAATATTAACCAAACCTCTAACCTCAAAGCTAACTCTAACGCTAACACCAAAGCTGAAGCTGTGCATAAGATAAGAATCTCATCCTTACCTCTAAACCTCTCCCAGGGTCACAGCTACCCACTGCATCACATTATGGAACTCACAATCCTGACAGTTCTATTGTCTCCTGATGAGCTCTTGGGTTGCAATACATCATAGCCCTTGATACAGCCTCGGGGCCCTGATTGCCTGGCGCTTCAACTGTGCCCTCGCGGTCAACCAATGTTCTGATTATAGGTCCCTGGCGCCTACCTCTTTCCATCGCGGAGGGTCGGTGCGCACTGCAAGGGCTGTCTGCCAGCATCAGCCTGGGATACGGTGGCCCAAGTGCACTCCTGTTGGAGCCAAATAACCTCTCCAAGCCTCTGCTCTCACCAGGATACTGAGGATTTCAAGTGGATAATGTTGATGCATCACTTCATACCTATTTCAAGGCATTTCTTGATCCCAGATAAATCAGAGTAAAAGGGTGGTTTGTTCTGGTCAATTACATACGTACTTTTGTCTGGTTTACCCTATTCTTAGTGGTTGAGTGGCTGAGACCATAATAAATGATGAACAGGCAGCCATTCTCTTGCAGAGGAATTTTAGGTGTGTATAACATGAACACAACTTACTGTCTCTCTGTATGTTCTGTGAGATAGGTGAGCATATATTTAGCCGTGGCATCCCCTCCTTTAACTGTACTCACACCACTGAACTGTTTTCCTAAGTGAAGAAGGGAGGCGGCAGGGGGTGGAGATAGCAAGCATACAATGCACTTTGATTATGATTTATAATTGATTGTTCAAAATACTAGAGTGATTGTGCGTGCATGCCTTCTAGAATATTGAAAATAGAAGCCGCTGGTATTTTTTTTATTTATGATTTATATTCTACTCAGAATTATAGTAAGTATTTCAGAAATACTCTTACACAACTAAAATACAGAATGGAACCATGAGATAATGGGAAAAAGAGATTCATGCGCATTATTATGCATTTCATAGGTGATTGTCCTTTGTGGTCGGGGAGGAAGGAAGAAAGTGCTGGCATTTGTGTTTGGTATGTTGATAGGAAGTCATCCTCTCAATCCTGATATGATAACTGTAAAGAGATTTGAGAGTAGAGAAGTTATTCTTGAAAACCTGAGAGAAGACTGAGTAGTGAGATCTATGTTGAGCATTTGAATAGACTATGTGCGTTCAGGCCCCATTGCTGCTTCTAGGTAAATGGAAAGTTGAAAAACCCTTTTGATGATCTCAAATGCCAAAGTGGTGGCAAAAATTAATAAATAAAGGAATAAGTATTAAAACTATCCCAAACACAATACCTAACTCAATGACGAACCTAACACTAAACTTAGTCATAAGTGAACACTAAACCCAAACCTTACCCTAAGTTTGAAAAGAACTCATAATGGAATCTTAAACTTATGCCTAGCTTTAAGTCTAACCCTAAACCTGGCCTATTCTCTAACATTAACCATGAACTCAATCCTAATTTACACCCTTACCCTGGAGTCAAAGCAAACCCTAACCCTAAACCTAAAACAAAATCTACTTGTAACATGAACCATGAACATAACCAAAATCCCTAAGCGTAACCCTAAACCTAACCCTGGGCGTCAACATCATCTTGGCCCTCACCCTAACCAGCACCTGATTGTAAACTGAACCTCAAAACTAACCTTATCTCTAATCAAAATCCTAATTGAAAGTTTCACACTTACCCTAAACCTAACCTCAATGGGAGTCCTAAACCTATACATACACCTGAAAGTTAAAAGAAATTTTAATCCAAAATCGAAATTCACACCTCACTCTAACCCTCATCCTACCCCTTCACTACATCGTGCACCAACCATAACCGCAGCATATTACCTACAAAGAACACTAAGCCTAATCCCAATTTCAAAGTAAACCATAAAACATTGGTAAGCCTAATCTTAACAGTAACATTAAATTTAATCACAAACTCAACCAAACTTTAAATGGAAACATAACAAGAACCCTCTCTATAACAATAAACATAAACTCAGCATCACCCCTAAACCTAGACTGTAAAATGAACCTACACTATCCTTATACTTAATTAAAAACATAACCTCAAACCTAAACATTAGTAAAAAAAATTCATTTTAAATTTTCATCCTAATCTCACAATTTATTGTTATTCTAGACTGACACTAACCATCATCACAAAATCAGTTCTGAACCTAAATTCATTATAACATTTACCTAACTTGAAGCTTACTGAAAACGCAAACCTAATTGTAATCTGGCCACTAAATGGAAACAGAAATCTAAGCCCACTCTCATACCAAACTCAAAACCTCACCTTGAACTTAACATAAATCATAACCCTTAATATATAACTCTATACCTAAACCTAAACACAGCCCTTACTCTAATCCTAACGTTATCCTCAATTGCGAACCAATCCCTGCCTCAAAGTTTACTGTAAAACACTACTTCTTACCAAACTCTCAATTGAACCATGAATAAAACAAAAAGACCAAAACTTAAACACAAAATCTAACCTTAAACACAATTGGAACTTTTGTTCTACTGCTACCCCTAATAATAAAATCAAACCTAACCTTGTCTTTATTCTTTAGCATAACTCAAAATGTAAACCACAACGTCTTCCTAAAGCTAAAGCTAGGCTTCCCTACAGCCCCTATCTGGGTCTTAAACCTACACCACCCCTAATTAAAAACTAAAAAAATAACCTCAAACCTAACTCTAACCCTAACCTAACCCTAAATATTATGTTAACCATAGCTAGTTACCTGAACCTAACATGGTTTCTAACCTCATCAGTAACAAAGCACATACCTAAACCTCCCCATTACATAACCCGTGCTTTCCCCTTAATCCAAATTCTAGAAATAACACTAAGCCTAATCATAACAGTAATTGAGAGTGAAACCCGAACTTCAAAATTCAATATAATCATAATCTTAATTCTAATTCTAATGACCAACTGAACGCTAACCCTAACCTTAGTTATAGCTCTGACTCTAATTGACACCACCCACATAAAAAGAACAATAACCCTAAAGATCAGTCCAACACATACCCTAATTTGTATGTTAACCCTAACCTCAACGCTGAGAAGAAACTTAACACAGGGGCTGAGGGACCTATACTCTGACAAACACAAGATGTTAAAAGAAATTGAAGTTTTCTTTTGCTTTGCAGAAGATTTGGAGTTTGATTTAGTCCCATTCATTTATTTTAGCTTATACTTCCCTTGCCTTTGAGGACCGGTTCATGAAGCCTTCTTTGAGACCTAGTACTATAAGTTTAGTATCAATGTCTTCTTCTATACAGTGTATTGTTACAGGTCTTACAAGAAGGTCTTTAATATATTTTGAGTTAATTTTTCATGGAATATTACTCAGCTGTAAGAAAAGATGACATATTGTCATTTGTAACAACAAGGATGGAGCAGTTAAGAGAAATTGAAGTTTTCTTTTGCTTTGCAGAAGCTTTTGAGTTTGATATAGTACCATTCATTTATTTTTGCTTATACTTCCCTGGCCTTTGAGGACCGGTTCATGAAGTCTTCCTTGAGTCCTAGGTCTATAAGTTTAGTACTAATGTCTTCTTCTATACAGTGTATTGTTACAGGACTTATATGAAGGTCTTTAATCTATTTTGAGTTAATATTTGATGGAATATTTCTCAGCTATAAGAAAACCTGAAATATTGTCATTTGCAACAACACGGATGGACCTGGAGATCATCAGGCTTAGGGAAATAAGCCACACAGAAAAATCAAAGAACTGTATGACATCACTCATATGTGGAATATAAAACTGAAAGCAAAGAAAAAACGAAATGAACAAACAAATAACCCATGGACACAATCAATGATTTAATGATTATTTGGGGATGAGTGGGTAAGGGACGGGAGAAAAGGGAGGGACTGGGAGAGGAAGGGGCAAAGCTAAATATAAGGTGATATGGAGAGACGTCGCATTATTTGGTGAATTGATTATACATCAAGTTGACAATGCACAGTAGAATTGTATGCCTAAAACCTATGAAATCCTTCCTGATACATGTCACACAAATAAGTCTATCAATAAAAATGAATAGAAATAAAGAAATAAGCCACACAGAAAAATCAAAGAACTGTATGACTTCACTCATATGTGGAATATAAAACTAAAAGCAAAGAAAAAACGAAATGAACAAACAAGTAACCAATGGACACAATCAATGTTTTAATGATTATTTGGGGATGAGTGGGTTAGGGAGGGGAGAAAAGGGAGGGGCAAGGGGTGAGGAGGGGGTGAAGCTAAATATAAGGTGATGTAAAGAAACGTCGCATTAGGTGGTGAACTGATTATACATCAATTTGACAATGCACAGTTGAATTGTATGCTTGAAACCTATGAAATCCTTGCTAACAGATGTCACACCATAAGTCTATCAATAAAAATGAATAGAAATAAATAAACGGAGAAAAAAAAAGGAATTGAAGAAGGCACAAACAAATGCAGAGATTTTATATTCATAAATGGGACGAAAGTACCTCATTGAAATGGTCATGTTACACAAAGCAATAAACAGATTTCATGCCTTCCCCATCAAAATTCCAATGACAGGTTTTTGAAAAATTTCAAGAAAAACATCAACAGATTTCTAGGGAATTTAAAAAGACCCCAAATAAACACAGGCATCCGAAGGAAAAAAACAATAATTGTGAAGGTTTCACACACTTTCACTTCAGTCTATAACACACAATGACAATAATATAAGAAGCAGGGTATTGGAAGAAATATAGGCACACACACACCAATGAAGAAGAACTGAAAACCGAGAAGTAATCCCACATATATATGTGAAGATTGTTTTTTGTGGAAAGCCAAAAATATAACATGAAGCAAAGAATCCATTTTCCATTAAACGGTGCTGGGTCATAGAGAATATCACATGCAAAAGAATGAAACTAGACTGACAGTTTTCAACATATACCAAAATTAACTAAAATTGGACCAAAGACCTAAACATGCTACCAATAATGAAAAATTGCATAGAAGAAAGTGTAGGTCACAAACCTGTAGACCTTGCTTCAGAAAGAGTTTGATGAATGTCACCTCAAAGGCAAGGGAAGTAAAAGTCAAAAGAAATGAATGGGACTGTACCCAACGTAAAAGCCTCTGCACAGCCAAATAAACCATCAAGAAACAAAAAAGCAACCGACAGAGTGGGAGAAGTCATTCTCAAGCAATGACTGAAAGGGGGTTAAAACCTAAACTATATAAAGAACACCTAGAATTCAACAACAGACAAACAAACAATCCCATGAACATATGGTCACAGGACTTGGACAGACACTTTCCCAAAGAAGACAGATTAATCAAACACCCAAAAGATACATACAAAATGTTTAAGAAAACTGGCTATTAGAGAAAAGCCATGAATTACCACTTCATACCTGTTATTAATAGAAAGGCTATGATCCACAAGAAAGTAATAACGTGTGTTGGAGAGGTTGTGGGAATAAAGAACTCTCATATGCTGCAGGTGGGCATGTCAATTGGCAGCAACGATGGAAAACAGTACAGAGGTTTCCCAGAATGTTAAGAATAAATATACCATACAACCAAGCAATCCCTTCTCTGGGTATCCACCCTCCAAATGTGAAAACATGTACTCATAGAGATATACGTACCCGTGTGTTCCTTGCAGTACAAGTTATTGTAGTCAAGACATATCAACAACCAACATGTTCTTCAACAATTGATTGGATGCAGGGGATGTGGTAAAAACCCCCAGTGAAACACAACTCGCCCAGAAATAAAGATGAAACACTGACGATTGTGACAACATGGATGGGTCTGGAGATTACCATGCTAAGGAAAATAAATCAAATAGAAATAGCTCAGAACCAAAGAACTTCACTCTTACTTGGGATGTAAAAATGAAAGCAACAAAGAAAAATCCAAAAACTCATATATACAGATAACACATTAGTGGTTGCAAGAAAGTAAGGACAAATACAGGTGGTAGAAGCAGAAAGGGGTGGGTCAAGTATAGTGGGAAGGAAGAAGTGACTCTGGATGGATCCTGAATGCACAATGCAATATATGAATATGAATTTATATTATAGAAATACACCCTGGAAATTTAACGTTACTAATCAATACCAATATCATTAATTTAATACATAAATAAAAAACCCAAACCATAAACCTGGCCTAAATTACAAAGAAACCCCAAGCCTAATCCAACACCAAATACAAACCTAATTTAAAACAGAACCCTCAGCTTTACCATAAACTGAACCCTAACTCTAAATCTCATAATATACTCAAGAAATTATCCTAAACTGAAATCTAACGCTAAACCGAGTGCTAGTGGAAAACCTGAGCCTTCCTATAACACTATCCCTGAAAGGAACCCATACTCGCTTTTACTGGAAACCCAACCCCAACTCGAATGGAAATCTAACCCTGACCTCCAAGCTAAATCTCACACTAATCCTAAAAACCGAATCATAAACTGATATCTGCACCGCATCATTAAACCGGTCCTTCTCCTACCCTATCTTAAAACCTAACTCCAACCTCAAAGGTAACTCGAAGCCTAAGTATGTAACTACCCCTAATCATTAACAAACCCAAACCCTAACCCAAGGATATGCCTAACGAAAAACCTAACTCTATCCTCAAACTTTACCTCACTCTATCAATAGCCATTCTACCCAGAGTTCTCATTTCAATGTTCTTAATACCATAACCTCAAAGCTTCTTCTAACCCAATCCAAACTCTTGTCCTGAACCTAACCTTAAACCTGACACATAGCCTAACTCAAAGATGGATCTTTACACTAATCATAACCACAACAGTACACATAACTCTCACCCCGAACTTTACATACCCTGAACACTAACCACAATTTTAACCAAACCTCTAACCTCAAAGCTAACTCTAATGCTAACACCGAAGCTGAAGCTGCGCAGAATCTCATCCTTAAAACCAATCCTAAACTTACATCTAAACCTCTCCCAGGGTCACAGCTCGCTGGTGCATCGCATTATGGAACTCACAATCATGACAGTTCTATTGTCTCCTGATTGGCTCTGGGGCTGCAAGACATCATAACCCCTGATACAGCCTCGGGTCCCCAACTGGCTGGCCCTTCAACTGTGATATCTCGGTCTGCCAATGTTCTGAGTATAGGTTCCTGGCGCCTTCCTCTTTCCATCGCGGAGGGTGGGTGCGCCCTGCAAGGTCTGTCTGCCTGCATCAGCCTGGGATCCAGTGACCCAAGGGCGCTCCTGTTGGCGCCAAACCACCTCTCTAAGCCTCTGCTCTCACCAGGGTAATGAGGTTTTCAAATGGATAATTTTGATGCATCACTTCATACCTATTTCAAGGCATTGCTTGATCCCAGATAAATCAGAGTAACAGGGTGGTTTGTTCTGGTCAGTTACGTACGTACTTTTGTCTGTTTTACCCTATAATTAGTGGTTGTGTGGCTTTAACTATAATACATGAGGAACAGGCCGCCGATTTCTTGGGGAGGAATTTTAGTTGTGTGTAACATGAACTCAACTTACTGTCTGTGTATATATTCTGTGAGATAGGTGAGCATATATTTAGCAGTTGCATCCCCTCCTTTAACTGTACTCACACCACTGAACTGTTTTCCTAAGTGAAGAAGGGAGGCGGCAGGGGATGGGGACAACAAGCACACAATGCACTTTGAGTATGATTTACAATTGACTGTTCAAAATACTAGAGTGATTGTGCGTGCATGCTCTCTAGAATATTTAAAATAGAAGCCTCTGGTATATTTTTTATTTATGATTTGCATTCTACTCAGAATTATAGTAGGTATTTCAGAGATTCTCTTACACAACTAAAATACAGAATGGAACCTTGAGATAATGGGAAAAAGAGATTCATGCGCATTATTATGTATTTGGTAGGTCACTGTCCTTTGTGGTCGGGGAGGAAGAAAGAAATTGCTGCCATTTGTGTTTGGTATCTTGATGGGAAGTCATCCTCTCAATCCTGATCTGAAAACTTTAAAGAGATTTGAGAGTTGAAAAGCTTTCTTGAAAAACTGAGAGAAACCTCAGTAGTGAGATCTATGATGAGCATTTGTATAGATTATGTGAGTTGAGGTCCCATTGTTGCTTCTAGGTAAATGGAAAGTTGAAAACCACTTTTGATGATCTCAAATGCCAATGTGGTGGCAAAAAGTAAAAAAAAAAAGGAATAAGTATTAAAACTATCCCAAACACAATACCTAACTCGATGACGAAACAAATACTAAACTTAGTCATAAGTGAACCCTAAACCCAAATCTTACCCTACGTTTCAAAGGAACTAATAATAGAATCTTAACCTTATCCCTAGCCCAAAGTCTAACCCTACTCCAGGCCTATTCTCTAGCATTAACCATGAATTCTACCCCAGTTTACACCCTTACCCTGGAGTCAAAGCAAAACCTAACCCTAAACAAAAAACAAAATCTACTTGGATCATGAACCATGAACATAACCAAAATCCCTAAGCGTAAACCGAAACCTTACCGTGGGCGTCAACATCATCTTGGCCCTCACCCTAACCAGCACTGATCGTAAACTTAACCTCACAACTACACTTATCTCTAATCACAATCCTAACTGAAAATTTCACACTTAACCTAAACATAATCTTAACGGGAATTCTAAACTTAAACATACACTTGAAAATTAAAACTAATTTTAACGCAAAATCGAACTTCAAATCTCACTCTAACCCTCATTCTAACCCTTCACTATATCGTGCACAAACCGTTACCCCAGCATATAACCTAAAAAGAACACTAAACCGAATCCCAATTTCAAAGTAAACCATAAAACAATAGTTAGCCTAATCTTAAAACTAACCTTAAATTTAATCACAACCTCAACCCAAACGTTAAATGGAAACATAACAAGAACCCTATCCATAACACTGATCATAAACTCAGACTTACCCCTAAACCTAGACTGTAAAATGAACCTAACACTATCCTTATACTGAATTAAAAACATAACCTCAAACCTAAACTTTAGTAAAAAAAAAAAATTCATTTCAAGTTTTCATCCTAATCTCACAATTTATTCTTATCCTACACTAACACTAACCATCATCACAAAATCACTTCTGAACATAAACCCATTCTAACATTTACCGAACGTGAAGCTTACTCAAAACGTAATCCTAAGTATAATCTAGTCTCTAAATGGAAACACATATCTAACCCCACTTCATACCAAACTCAAAAACCTCACCTTAAAATTAACGTAAAACATAACCCTTAATATATAACTGTAAACCTATCCCTAATCAGAGCCCTTAATCTAACCCTAACTTTATCCCCAAATCAGAGCCAATCCCTGTCTCAAAGCTTACCGTAAAACACCACTTCTTACAAACTCTCAATTGAACCATGAATAAAACAAAAAGACCTAAACTTAAACACAAACTCTAACCTTAAACACAATCAGACCTTTTGTTCTACTGTTAACCATAATAATAAAACCAAACCTAACCTTATATTTAACCATCAGCCTATCTCAAAATCTACACCATAACGTCTACCTAAAGCTAAAGTTAGGCTTCCGTACAGCCCCTATCTTGGTCTTAAACCTACAGCACCACTAATTAAAAACTAAAAAAATAACCTTAAACCTAACTCTAACCCTAAACCCAACCCTAAATATTATGCTAACCATAGCTATTTACCTGAACCTAACATGGTTTCTAACCTCATCAGAAATTAAGCACATACCTAAACTTACCCATTACATAACCCGTGCTTTCCCTTAAACCAAATTCTAGAAAAAACTCTAAGCCTAATCATAACAGTAATTGAGAGTGAAACCCGAACTTCAAAAGTCAATATAACCCTAATCTTAAACCTAATTCTAATGACCAACTTAACGCTAAACCTAACCTTAGTTATAACTCTGACTCTAACTGATACCACCCACCTAAAAAGAGCAATAACCCTACAGATCAGTCCAACACATACCCTAATTTGTATGTTAACCATAACCTCAACGCTGAGAAGAAACTTAACACAGGGGCTGAGGGACCTATACTCGGACAAACACAAGATGTTAAAAGAAATTGAAGTTTTCTTTTGCTTTGCAAAAGCTATTGAGTTTGATATAGTCTCATTCATTTATTTTTGGTTTTACTTCCCTTGCCTTTGAGGACCGGTTCATGAAGCCTTCCTTGATTCCTAGGTCTATAAGTTAAATACCAAAGTCTTCTTCTATACACTTTATTTTTACAGGTCTTATATGAAGGTTTTTCATCTATTTTGAGTTAATTTTTGATGGAATATTACTCAGCTGTAAGAAAAAATATAATATTGTCATTTGCAACAACACGGATGGATCTAGAGATCATCATGCTTAGGTAAATAAGCCACACAGAAAAATCCAAGAACTGTATGACTTCACTCATATGTGGAATGTAAAACTGAAAGCAAAGAAAAAATGAAATGAAGAAACACATAACCCATGGACACAATCTACAATTTAATGATTATTTGGGGATGAGTGGGTTAGGGAGGGGAGAAAACGGAGGGGCTGGGAGAGGAGGGGGCGATGCTAAATAGAAGGTGATGTAAAGAGACGTCGCATTAGGTGGTGAACTGATTATACATCAAGTTGACAATGCACTGTAGAATTGCATGCCTGATACTTATGAAATCCTTGCTAACAGTTGTCACATCAATAAAAATGAATAGAAATAAATAAATAAATGAAGAAAGAAAAAGAAAGAAAATTAGAAACGCTGAATAAAGAAACATAAATTGAAGAAGGCACAAAGAAATGCAGAGATTATATATTCATAAAAGGGATGAATGAACCTCATTTAGATGGTCATGTTACAGAAAGAAATGAACACATTTAATGCCATCCCCATCAAAAATCCAATGATAGTTATACAAAAAATTTCAATAAAATCATCAACAGATTTGTATGGAATGTACAGAGACCCCAAATAACTCCAGGCATGTGAAGGAAGAAAACTATAATGGTGAAGGTTTCACACTCTTTGACTTCAATCTATAACACACAATGACAATAATATAAGCAGCAGGGTATTGGCAGAAATATACGCACACACACACCAATGAAGATGAACTGAAAACCCAGAAGTAATCCCACATATATATGTGAAGATTGTTTTTTATGAAAAGCCAAAAATATAACATGAATCAAATAATCCATTTACCATAAATGGTGGTAGGGCATAGAGAATATCACATGCAAAATAATGAATCTACACTGACAGTTTTCAACATATACCAAAATTAACTAAAACTGGACCAAAGACCTAAACATGCTACCAATAATGATAAATTGCATAGAAGAAATTGTAGTCCCAAACCTGTAGACCTTGCTTCAGGAAGATTTTGATGAATGTTACGTCAAAGGCAAGGGAAGTAAAAGTCAAAAGAAATGAATGGGACTGTACCCAACATAAAAGCTTCGGCAAAGCCAAAGAAACCATCAAGAAACAAAAAGGCTACCGACATAGTGGGAGAAGACATTTGCAAGCAATGACTGAAAGGGGGTTAAAACCTAAACTATATAAAGAACTCCTAGAACTCAACAACAGACAAACAAACAATCCCATGAACACATGGGCAAAGGACTTGGACACACACTTTCCCAAGAAGACAGATTAATGAAACACCCAAGAGATACATACAAAATATGTAAGTACACTGGCTCTTAGTGAAATGCCATGAACTACCACTTCGTACCTGTTATTAATAGAAAGGCTATGATCCACAAGACAAGTAATAACGAGTGTTGGAGAGGCTGTGGGAATAAAGAACTCTCATATGCTGCAGGTGGGCATGTCACTTGACAGCAACGATGGAAAACAGTACAGAGGTTCCCCTGAATGTTAAGAATAAATATACCATACAACCAAGCAATCCCTTCTCTGGCTATCCACCCTCCAAATCTGAAAACATGTACTTATAGAGACATACGTACCCTTGTGTTCCTTTCAGTAGAAGTTATGGTGGTCAAGACATATCAACAACAAACATGTTCTTCAACAATTCGTTGGATGCAGGAGATGTGGTACAAATACCCAGTGAATCACTACTCGCCCAGAAATAAAGATGTAACACTGCCAATTGTGACAACATGGATGATTCTGGATATTACCATACTAAGGGAAATAAATCAAATAGAAATAGCTCGGAACCATAGAATTTCACTCATACTTGGGATGAAAAATTAAAGCAACTAAGAAAAATCCAAAAACTCATAAATACAGACAAAATGTTAGTGGGTGTAAGAAAGTGAGGAAAAAGAGTGGTGGTAGAAGAGGAAACGGGTGGGTCAAATATAGGGGGAAGGAAGAAGTGACTCTGGGTGCTGAGCGCACAATGTAATATATGAATAGGAATTATGTATTATAGAAATGCACACTGGAAATGTAATGTTACTAATCAACGTCACTGTAATTAATTTAATATATAAATAAAAATCAAAAAGAATAAACCTGGCCTAAATAAGAAAGAAACCCCAAACCTAATCCAACACCAACTCCAAACCTAATTTAAAACGGAATCCTCAGCTTTACTATAAACTGAACCCAACTCTACATCACATAATATACTCAAGAAATAATCCTAAACTGAAATCTAATGCTAAACCGAGCCCTAGTGGAAAACCTGAACCTTTGTATAACACTGTCCCTGAAAGTAACCCATACTCGCATTTACTGGAAACCCAACCCCAACTCGAATGGAAAACCAACCCTGACCTCCAAGCTAACTCTCACCCTAATCCTAAAAACCGAATCATAAACTGAAATCTTCACCGCATCATTTAACCTGCCCATCTCCTAACCTATCTTAAAAACTAACTCCAACCTCAAAGGTAACAGGAAGCCTAAGGATATAACTACCCCTAATCATTAACTCACACAAACCCTAACACAACGGATATGCATAACAAAAAACCTAACTCTATACTCAAACTTTACCTCACTCTATCAATAGCCCTTCTACCCAGAGTTCTCATTTCAATGTTCTTAATACCATAACCTCAAAGCTTCTTCTAACCCAATCCAAATTCTGGCCCTGAACCTAACATGAAAACTATGAAATAGCCGAACTCAAAGACAGATCCTTACACTAACCATAACCACAATAGTACACATACCTCTCACCCCCACCTTTTCATACCTGAAAACTAACCACAATTTCAACAAATTCTCTAACCTCAAAGCTCACTCTAAGGCTTACACCAAAGCTGAAGCTGCGAAGAATCTCATCCTTAACACAAGTCCTAAAGTTACGTCTATACCACTCCCAGGGTCTAAGCTCCCCACTTCATCGCATTATGGAACTCACAATCATGACAGTTCTATTGTCTCCTGATTGGCTCTGGGGCCGCAAGACATCATAGCACTTGATACAACCTCGAGGCCCCGATTGGCTGGCCCTGCAACTGTGACATCGCGGTCAGACAAAGTTCTGATTAAAGGTCCCTGGCTCCTTCCTCTTTCCATGGAGGAGGGTGGGTGCGACCTGCAAGTGCCTGCATCAACCTGGGATCCGGTGGCTCAAGGGCACTCCTGTTGGCACCAAACCACTTCTCCAAGCTGCTGCTCCCTCCAGGGTTCTGAGGTTTTCAAATGGATATGTTTGATGCACCACTTCATACCTATTTCAAGGCATTCCTTGATCCCCGATAAACCAGAGTAAAAGGCTGGTTTGTTCTGGTCCATTACATTCGTAGTTTTGTCTGTTTTAACCTATACTTCGTGGTTGTGTGGCTGGGACCATAATACATGATGAACAGGCAGCCGTTCTCTTACCGAGAAATTTTAGTGGTGCATAACATGAACTCAACTCTCTGTATGTTCTGTGAGAGAGGTGAGCGTACATTTAGCAGGGGCATCCCCTTCTTTAAGTGTACTCACATCACTGAACTGTTTTCCTAAGTGAAGAAAGGAGGCGGCAGGGGGTTATACAATTGACTGTTCAAAATACTAAAGTGAATGTGCGTGCATGCCTTCTAGAATATTGAAAATAGAAGCCTCTGGTATATTTCTTTTATTTATGTTTTGCATTCTACTCAGAATTAGAGTAAGTATTTCAGAAATACTATTACACACCTAAAATACAGAATGGAAACTTGAGATATTGGGAAAAAGAGATTCATGCACATTATTATGCATTTCATAGGTGATTGTCTTTTGTGGTCGGGGAGGATGGAAGGAAGTGGCTGTCACTTGTGTTTGGTATCTTGGTGGGAAGTCATCCTCTCAATCCTGATCTCATAACTGTAAAGAGCTTTGCAATTTGAGAAGTAATTCTTGAAAACCTGAGAGAAGCCTGAGTAGTGAGATCTAAGATGAGCATTTGAATAGACTATATGAGTTGAGGTCCCATTGCTGCTTCTAGGTAAATGGAAAGTTGAAAACCACTTTTGATGATCTAAAAGGCCAATGTAGTGGCAAAAATTAAAATAAAATAAGGAATAAGTATCATATCTATCCCAAACACAATACCTAACTCAAGGACGAACCTAACCTTAAACTTACACACAAGTGAACCCTAAACCCACACCTGACACTAACTTTCAATGGAACTCATAATGGAATCTTAACCTTCTTCCTAGCCCTAAGTCTAAACCTACACCTGACCTATTCTTGAACCTTAACCATGAACTCAATCCCAATTTACACCCTAACACTTGACTAAAGGAAAACCCTAACCCTAAACCTAAAACTAAATCTACTTGGAACATGAACCATGAACATAACCAAAATCTCTAAGCATAACCCTAAACCTAACCCTTGGCGTCAACATCATCTTGGCCCCGACCCTTACCAGCACCTGATCGTGAACTTAACCTCACAACTAACCTTATCTCTAATCACAATCCTAACTGAAAGTTTCAAACTTACCCTAAACCTTAGCCTAACTGGAGTTCTAAACCTAAACATATACCTGAAACTTAAAACTAATTTTAACCCAAAATCAAAATTCAAACCTCACTCTAACCCTCATCCTACCCTTCACTACATCGTGTACCAACCATAACCGCAGCATATAACCTACAAAGAACATTAAACCTAATCCCAATTTCAAAGTAAACCATAAAACAATGGTAAGCCTAACCTTAACAGTAACCTTAACTTTAATCACACAATCAACCCAAACCTTAAATGGAACCATAACAAAAACCCTATCCATAACTCTAATCATAAACTCAGCCTTAACCCTAAACCTAGACTGTAAAATGAAACTAACATTATCCTTACACTTAATTAAAAACCTTACCTCAAACCTAAACCTAAGTCAAAACTATTTCATTTTAAATTTTCATCCTAATCTCACAATTAATTCTTATCCTACACTAACACTAACCATCATCACAAAATCAATTCTGAACCTAAACTCATTCTAACACTTACCCTAACTTGAAGCTTACTCAAAACATAATCCTAAGTGTAATCCTGCCCTTAAATGGAAACACAAAACTAACCCTACTCTCATACCAAACTCAAAACCTCACCTTAAACTTAACTTAAAATATAACCCTTAACATAACTGTAAACCTAACCCTAACCACAGCCCTTACTCTAACCCTAACTTTATCACCAATTTACAGCCCATCCCTGTCTCAAAGCTGACCGTAAAACACTACTTCTTACCTACCTCTCATTTGAACCATGAATAAAATGAAAAGACCTAAACTTAAACACAAAATCTAACCTTAAACACAATCGGACCTTTTGTTCTACTGCTAAACGTAATAATAAAATCAAACCTAACCTTATCTTTAATCCTTAGCCTAACTCAAAATCTAAACCATAACGTCTACCTAAAGCTAAAGTTAGGCTTCCCTACAGCCCCCATCTTAGTCTAAAACCTACCCCACGCCTAATTAAAACTAAAAATATAACCTCCAACCTAACTCTTACCCTAAACCTAACCCCAAAACTAATTCTAACCAAAGCTAGGTACCTGAACCTAAAGTGGTTTCTAACCTCATTGGAAACTTAACACATACCCTAAATCTACCCATGACATAACCCGTGCTTTCCCTTAAACCAAATTCTAGAAATAACACTAAGCCTAATCATAAAATAATTTAAAGTGAAACCCGAATTTCAAAAGTCAATATAACTCTAATCTTGACCCTAATTCTAATGACCAACTGAACGCTAACCCTAAACTTAACTATAACTCTGACTCTAACTGATACCACCGACCTAAAAAGAGCAATAACCCTAAAGATCAGTCCAAAAAAACCCCCTAATTTTTATGTTAACCCTAAACTCAATGCTGAGAAGAAACTTAACACAGGGGTTGAGGGACCTATACTCGGACAAACACAAGATGTTAAAAGAAATTGAAGTTTTCTTTTGCTTTGCAGAAGCTTTAGAGTTTGCTATAGTCCCATTCATTTATTTTTGGTTATACTTCCCTTGCCTTTGAGGACCGGTTCATGAAGACTTCCTTGAGTCCTAGGTCTATAAGTTAAATACCAAAGTCTTCTTCTATACAGTTTATTTTAACAGGTCTTCTATGAAGGTCTTTAATCTATTTTGAGTTAATTTATGATGGAATATTAATCAGCTATAAGAAAAATGTAATATTGTCATTTGCAACAACACGGATGGATCTAGAGATCATCATGCTTAGGTAAATAAGCCACAGAGAAAAATCAAAGAACTGTATGACTTCACTCATATGTGAAATATAAAACTGAAAGCAAAGAAGAAACGAAATGAAAATCACATAACCCATGGACACAATCTATAATTTAATGATTATTTGGGGACGAGTGGGTTAGGGAGGGGAGAAAAGGGAGGGGCTGGGAGAGGAGTGGGTGAAGCTAAATATAAGGTGATGTAGAGACGTCGCATTAGGTGGTGAACTGATTATACATGAAGTTGACAATGCACTGTAGAATTGCATGCCTGAAACCTATGAAATCCTTGCTAAAAGTTGTCACACCAATAAGACTATCAATAAAAATGAATAGAAATAAATAAATAAATGAAGAAAGAAAGAAAGAAAGAAAGATAGAAACGCTGAATAAAGAAACATGAATTGAAGAAGGCACAAAGAAAGGCAGAGATTATATGTTCATTAATGGGATGAATGAAGCTCATTGAAATGGTCATGTTACACAAAGAAATGAACACATTTAATGCCATCCCCATCAAAAATCCAATGACAGTTTCACAAAAAATTTCAAGAAAAACATCAACAGATTTGTATGGAATCTAAAGTGACCCCAAATAACTCCAGGCATGTGAAGGAAGAAAACTATAATGGTGAAGGATTCAAACACTTTGACTTCAATCTATAACACACAATGACAATAATATAAGCAGCAGGGTATTGGCAGACATATAGGCACACACACACCAATGAAGATCCAGAAGTCAGTCCTTGGGCCCATCCTGACTGGTTGTTTCTCGACCAGTCGATGATGTATCTGCCTGTCCCAGGGATGTTGTAACGAAAAAGATCATTGCCAGGACAGTCTCTCCATGGAACAGTCTCAGTGTCCAATTTCAGTCTTTTATTGCAAGATGGACGCGACGGAGGGATGGGCAGATTTATCTTGCGCCCTCCAGACCAATCGCCTAGTATGTTAAGACGAACAGTCCATCCAACTAAAGAGTCATTAATGTGCATAGTGACAGGAGAACCACGCAAGCACCCAGATGTTCACATATTTTTTACAATACAAA
>PVJL010014502.1:0-27825 GCA_004026885.1 Lyroderma lyra | reverse complement strand
CAACAAGAAAGAAACAAAAACAAACAAACAAACAAACAAAAACAAAGAAAGAAATAAGTAATGGCCACAGGAAATCCTCACATATCGATCATCACTCTAAATGTTAATGGACTGAACTCACCAATAAAAAGACACAGAGTAGCAGACTGGATTAAAAAACAGAACGCATCCATATGCTGTCTCCAAGAAACACACCTCAGCTGTAAGGACAAACTCAGAGTGAAAGGATGGGATACGATACTTCAAGCAAATGGTAACCAGAGAAAAGCAGGAGTGGCCATACTAATATCTGATGAAATAAACTTCAAGTTAAAAAAGACAGTAAAAGACAAAGATGGTCATTACATAATGATAATAGGCACAAGGCAACAACAAGAAGAGTTAACACTAATCAACATATATGCTCCCAACCAGGATGCACCAAAATACACAAAGAAACTACTAACAGACTTGAACGGAGAAACTGATGAATACACAATCATAGTGGGAGACTTAAACATCCCTTTAACAACCATGAACAGATCATCCAAACAGAAAATAAATAAGGAAATAACAGCTCTAAATGACACATCACAGCAATTGGACATCATTGACATTTACAGAACACTTCATCCAGCAAAAAGAGACTACACCTTCTTTTCTAGTGCACATAGAACATTCTCAAGGATAGACCACATGCTGGGACACAAAAGTAGCCTCAGCAAATTCAAGAAGATCGAAATCATACCAAGTGTATTCTCAGACCACAAATCTTTGAAATTGGAGATCAACTGTAAAAGGAAAGCAGAAAAAACCACATATACATGGAGATTAAACAACAGCTTATTAAAAAAGGATTGGATAAAAGAACAAATAAAAGATGAGATTAAAAAATATATAGAAATTAATGATAATGAAAATACAATGTATCAGAATTATTGGGACACAGCAAGAGCAGTAATAAGAGGGAAATTTATATCATTACAGGCCTATCTTAAGAAACAAGAAAAAATTACAAGAAAACATCTTAGCATACTATCGTAAAGAACTCGAAAAAGAAGAGCAGACAAAACCCAAAGTCAGCAGAAGGAAAGAAATAATAAAAATTAAAGCAGAGCTAAACCAATTAGAGAGCAGAAGGACAATAGAAAAAATTAATATAACGAAGAGCTGGTTCTTTCAGAGAGTCAACAAAGTTGACAAACCTCTGGCAAGACTAATCAAAGGACGAAAGGAAAGGACACAAATATCCAAAATTAGAAATGAAAGGGGAGACATTACCACTGATACCACAGAAGTACAAAGGATTATAAGAAAATATTATGAAGGACTTTATGCCATGAAATTTAACAATCTAGAAGACATGGACAAATTTCTAGAAACTTATAGGCTACCAAGACTGAATCAAGAAGAACTGGATAATCTAAATAGACCAATCAATAGCAAAGAGATTGAAATGACTATCCATAATCTCCCTAAAGGCAAAAGCCCTGGACCAGATGGTTTCACCAATGAGTTCTACCAAGCATTCAAAGAATTAATGCCTATCCTCCTCAGGCTCTTCCAAAAAATTGAAGAGGAAGCAATACTTCCTAACTCATTCTATGAGGCCAACATTACTCTAATACCAAAGCCTGGCAACGACAACACACAAAAAAGAAAACTTTAGGCCAATATCTCTGATGAACACAGATGCAAAAATCCTGAACAAAATATTAGCAAATAGGATACAACACTGCATCAAAAAGATAATACGGGGAGTTCCCTGATGGTGTAGTGGCTTAAGGCTTCGGCGCTGGCGCTGTCAGTGCTGCGGCCTGGGTTCGATTCCCAGCCAGGGAGCTACTCACATACCAAAAAGCAAAAAAAAAAAAAAAAAAAAAAAAAAAAAAAAAAAAAAAAAAAAAAAAAAAAAAAAAAGATAATACATCATGATCAAGTGGGATTCATCCCGGGAGCACAAGGATGGTTCAACATATGAAAATCAATCATTGTGTTACACAACATAAAATCTAAGATAAAAACCATATGGTCATTTCAATTGATGCAGAAAAAACTTTTGACAAGGTATAACATCCATTTATGATCAAAACACTAAATAAAATAGGTATAGAAGGAAAGTATCTCAACATAATAAAGGCCATATATGACAGACCCTAGGCTAACATCATACTGAATGGGGAAAAGCTGAAACCTATTACCCTAAAATCAGGAACAAGACAGGGATGCCCCCTGTCACCACTGTTATTTAATATAGTACTGGAAGTTCTTGCCACAGCAATCAGGCAAGAGAAAGGAATCAAAGGTACCCAAATTGGGAAAGAAGAGGTCAAATTGTCACTATTTGCGGATGACATGATCCTTTATATAAAAAATTCCAAAGATTCCACCAGGAAACTATTAGAAACAATTAACAAATATAGTAAAGTTGCAGGATACAAAATCAATGTACAAAAATTAACAGCATTCCTTTATACAAACAATGAGTCATCAGAAAAAGAAATGAGGGAGTCAATTCCTTTTGCTATCACAACAAAAAGAATGAAATACCTAGAAATTAACTTAACAAAGAACGTGACAGACTTATACACAGAAAACTATAAGTCACTTTTGAACGAAATTGAAACAGACTTTAAGAGGTGGAAAAATATCCCCTGTTCATGGATAGGAACTAATACTGTTAAAATGGCCATTCTGCCCAAAGCAATCTACAGATTTAATGCAATTCCCACCAAAATCCCACAATCATACTTTCATGAAATAGATAAAAGAATTATTAGATTTATATGGAACCATAAAAGACCTCGAATTGCCAAAGCAATACTACATAAAAAGAATAAGGCTGGTGGCATTACACTTTCTGACTTCTATTTATATTACAAAGCATCAATAGTCAAAATAGCTTGGTACTGGCAGAAGAACAGAAACACAGACCAATGGAATAGAACTGAAAACCCAGAAATAAACCCACAAATTTATGGACAAATAATTTTCGATAAAGGAGCAAAAAACATACAATGGGGAAAAGACAGCTTCTTTAGTAGGTGGTGCTGGGAAAACTGGAAAAACATATGCAAAAGAATGAACCTGAGCTGTGAACTCTCTCCGTATACAAAAATTAACTCAAAATGATTAAACACCTTCATATAAGACCTGCAACAATGAACTGTATAGAAGAAGACATTGGTACTAAACTTATAGACCTAGGACTCAAGGAAGACTTCATGAACCTGACCTCAATGGCAACGGAAGTAAAAGCAAAAATAAATGAATGGTACTATATCAAACTAAAAAGCTTCTGCACAGCAAAAGAAACCATCAACTAAGCAAAGAGGCAGCCAACTGAGTGGGAGAAAATATTTGCCAATAACGCATCAGATAAGGGTCTAATATCTAAAATATATAAAGAACTAATAAGACTTAACAAGAAAAAAACAAACAACCCAATTGAAAAGTGGGCAGAAGAACTAAACAGACACTTCTCCCACGAAGAAATACAAATGGCCAACAGACATATGAAAAAATGCTCATCCTCATTAGCTATCATGGAAATGCAAATCAAAACCACAATGAGATATCACCTCACACTTGTTAGAATGGCTCTTATCAACAAGACAAGGAATAACAAGTGCTGGAGAGGATGTGGAGAAAAAGGAACTCTGGTACATTGCTGGTGGGAGTGCAAACTGGTACAACCATTGTGGAATGCAGTGTGGAGGTTCCTCATAAAATTGGGAATGGAGCTACCATTTGACCCAGCAATCCCCCTTCTGGGGATCTACCCAAAAGACTTGAAAACCTTTGTCCGCAAAGACTTATGTACCCCAATGTTCATCGCAGCGCTGTTCACAGTGGCCAAAACATGGAAACAACCAAAGTGCCCTGTGACAGACGACTGTATAAAGAAGCTGTGGTACATATACACAATGGAATATTACTCAGCTATAAAAAAAGATAAAATATTGCCATTTGCAACAAAATGGATGGACCTGAAGATCATCATGCTTAGTGAAGTAAGCCAGACAGATAAAACAAAGAACTGTATGACTTCACTCATATGCGGAATATAAAACTGAAAGCAAAGAAAAAAGAAATGAAGAAAGAAACAACCCATGGACACAATCAATGGTTTAATGTTTACTTGGGGACGAGTGGATTAGGGAGGGGAAAAAAGGAAGGGGGTGGGAGAGGAGGTGGGGAAGCTAAATATAAGGTAATGGAAAGAGAACTCACACTGGGTGGCGAACTTATTATACATCAAGTTGACAATGCACTGTAGAATTGTATGCCTGAAACCTATGTAATCCTTGCTAATAGATGTCACCCCAATAAGTCTAACAATAACAATGAATTTAAAAAAAAAAAGAAAGGTATTTGCAAGTGTACTATATGGTATAATACCTAGGGAATAAGCTGGAGAATCTTCAAGTAGAAATATGTTCTTTTGTAGCTCAATTTAGAATAATAAATTGTTTTCAAAAAAATATTTTGAATGTTTCCCCCATTGTTTTCAAAAGAAATATTTTGCTAACATCTTCTGTTTTAGTGAAAATTAGTTTCTAGTCATTTGAACTATTTTATTTTGATGTATAGGAAGAAATCAATAGCATGTATTATTGCTTGTCAAAAAATTCCCAAGTTGTATTTTAGGGGTTAAAATGAAAAGGGTTGTGTAACAATGTAGTGGGATAAGGATCCTAGCTCATATGTGGCAAAATAGAGAAATATGAAGATTACCTTTGAGTTTTGAGATCGTATTATAAATATTAGATGTTAATGTGGTTGTTTTTAGATTACTTTATTTTTAAATTACCAGAAATTGTCTTTTATTTTTGCAGTTTTGCACTTTGTGATTCATGACATGTTTTGAATAAAGGTTTTTATCAACTAAAAAAAAAAGAAAGAAAATGACATCACTTCCTTAGGTTTTATACCTGGGATTATTCCTCAGACAAGATTTCTCCAAGAATGCTCTTTCTTTATGAGTTCACACTCTCAAGCCCATGTTTAGTCCATTAAAAGTTACACAAAAATAGCCCATCCCAGTTCTCAGAGACCCCTGGGTGCCCCTGGGGCCCCAGCTCTAAGAAGCCAAGCCTGTCTTTAGACCTGACACCTGCTCCTCACCAGTGATGTGACCCTGGACAAATGTGTTTTTTCAAGGCCTCCCTAGTATCTCCATGTACAATTGGAGGTCATTCTAGCATCTCTTTCACATACTGTCAGTAGACCTATATACACCTAAGTATGTGGAACACCTAAGCTGGGGTCATGTGATATAAGATGCAGACACAATAATGGGGTGATTACAAAAGTGCTGGGCAGAACACAGAAACCAGCACCTACTACTTGGGTTTGTTCTGTCATTTAGGTACTCTCACTGTCCCTTTTGCCTGTGTCCCAGAATAGTTTTAATAAAGTGAAATGAAAACACCTTTTCTTTTGGCAAAGAACCTTTCAGAAGACTATTTTATTTTCAGTTTCAGGACCAAGTGGCTCATCTTAGCATAATTGATGTTCAGTCCCACAATGTCTACTAATGTGCTTGCCTCAGAGACTCACATCTTTTTAGGAGTTTCTCTATTCAAGGCTGTATGGACATTGTGATGGAGTTACAAGGAATAGAATAAGGCAAAATGATGGGTTGTCATTTTCAAGACAGATATGAGAAGTTTATGACTGCTGGCTCCCTCAGTCTCTCTGTTTTTCTGTGTTTCCCCATGTTCTTCTGATCTCTTTCTGTCTTTGTCTCTGTTTTTGGTCTTTATCTCTCTCTGTATACATGACTTTATCTATCTGTTTGCCTCACTCTTTCTGTGTGTGTACTTCTCTCTGTCTCTGATCTTATGATCCAGAGAATCAATGTAACATAATGTGAGCTGCCCTATAAGGCCCCAGTACAAAGACTTGACAGAGGACTGTGACCTCAAATCATAATAGCCTGAAGTCCATGTCCAAACTGATTGCTAGTAATAGGGGTATGTTCCAAGCCCTCTAAGCACCATCAGGCAAAGGATGAAGGCAGAGTGTAGCAAAAGCCCCATAACAAAGCCAGCAGAACAACATGTACTTGGATATTCAGAAATAACAGGGTGCCAAGTGTATTACCTGGGGCCCTAAAAACTGGTCAGGGTACTTTGGAGAGTATTTTCCAGAAACAGTGTATATCTGTAGGTTTCTGCTTATTCATGTGTCAATGTTGGTTGAGTGTGTGATCCTATATATTTGAGTACATGTGATATGTGTGAGATATACATGAGCTTGAAGTAGATGTTTTTGTTTTTGTGTGAACAGATGATGCTAGCACAGAAAGTAGATCTTCTTGCTGAAATACAGTTATTCCTTTTCCACTTGATTGACTAAAAGCCACTAACATTGCTCTTAATTTGTGTGCGAGTGTGAAGGTAGAGTCTCAGAAATATTTTTTTAATAAATTTCTAATGTAATATGGAACCGGAATCACAAAGTTACAAGTTCCATTCAGTGAAAAGAATACTGAACTAAAGTCTCTGGCAGTAACTGTTTTGAGAATGAAGAGAAAATTTTTTCTTGCATTACTAAATGAGAATGTTTTCCATTCACTTGTTGTACACTATCATTAAAATTGTTAGGCAAACTTCCCCCCGCCTTCTTTACAATTGATTTAAAGCTTGTTTAATCGCTTTACTTTTGTTTTTCTGAATTTGTAGTCTTTCAGAATACAGTCACCAAACACATTACTAATGGTGAAAGTTCTGTTAAATTCAATATCATTGGATTGAGTCATTTTAAGTTGCCTTTTAGAAAATGGGTATTGGTTATATCTGAGGCCATCAGCTTCACTTTTGATTTACAAATGAGAATGTGTTTCAATCTCTTATTATACATGCACTCAAACCTAATTGCCAAATGTCTTACAGGCCCTGCTAATTCAAGCTTGGTCAGATATATTGCTGCAGGTTTTCCTCAATTTGTACTAATTTGGTTACTAAAACAACATTACTTTGAACAGAGTTTGAAAGTAGTTACTTTGAAACTTTAAAAAATAACTTTGACTTACAATTTTCCCTTACAATGAAAAAACTTCACAGAATAAAAAAACACTCAGCTGAATATAGCTTGCTAGTAGGCTAACAGCTTTTTGAAAATGTTATAACAGTATTCAAGTAAAACTTTCTTACACACTTTTCTAAATATGTGCTGAAAGTTCTATACTCTCTGTGATACTTAGACCTATGTAGTTTTTTGGCATCGTATTCTCAGTTCAGGCCACATGACTGCTTTGGTAGTAGAAAGCTTAAGGGTTAAGTGTCCCTCACAAAGTTCTGAAAATGTATTTGCTAAAAGAACTTTCTAGGTGCATTAGTGCTATTGTTTGAGTTTCATTTAATAAAATGACTTTTTTTTTTAGTTAATCAGTGTTAGAAATTGAACTTTTAGCATCAAATTCAAAGTCATGTTTCTTAAATCACAATACTCATTTCCATATACGTATGAGTTCTATTCATGAAAAGAACACAAGAAATGAGTTGAAATTTCACTTACATTTTACACAGCCTTTGTCTGGATTGTAAGCATGACCAGCTCTGAGCTATTCTCAGCTAACTTCTGCTTAGTGATCTCCAAACATGACCATTCTCTTACACACACACACACACACACACCTATAATGAGAGAGAGAGAGAGAGAGAGAGAGAGAGAGAGAGAAAGATAGATTAAATGCTGTAAGTGCTGCCAAGATGAAATCACATTGTAATGTTGTCTCAAATGAACTGCCCTGGACCTTTTTCTTTTATCTTAGTTATTATATTTTTATTTTCAGAAAAATGGCTGGAGGTATCTGGGGTGAAATCTCACACAAAGACTGAAAAAAAAGGTTCTAAGTATAGCCTTTTAAGAGGCTATTTTCTGGAAGCTTGGGAATACAACAAGTAAACATTTAACTATGGAAAGGTCTCTAGCCATATGAGCTGGGTAGAAACTTTTCCAGAATGTGTCTGCCTTATAACCAGTGTTCCAAATTCTGTTGGGCTCTATAACCAAGAAGTCACATCACTGTTTCTGGTCTTCTACTTAAGTTTGTTCTTCAGACAAGACATCTTTGAAATCTCTCTTTGCTTATAAATGAACAATTTCTAGCCCCACCTAGTCCATACACAGTTACACAAATACAGTCCACCCCAGAGCCCCAAAGAGGCATGTCTACAGCTGGAACCCCAGCTTTGAGGACCAAGATAAGGGTTAAAACCTGGTGCCTTCTTCTTTCCAGTGATGTTATTCTGGACTAACATGTTTTCTCAAGGCCTCCCTAGTCATTTATGCAATGAAATTCCGTCTAACAATTCTTTCAGAGAAATATATATATATATATATATATATATATATATATATACACACACACACACACACACACACCTATAATGCCAGAAACACCTAAACTGGGGTCACATGACCCAAGATGCAGATGTAATGATGGCATGATGATAAGAGCACTGGTAAAAGCACAGAACACAGCAGCCACAGTCTGGGTTTGCACTGGGACTCACATTGGCCCTCCAGGCTATATTCCAAGGTGATTGAAATGAACTGAAAATTTGACATTGTCCCTTTTGGCATGGAAACATCCAGCATCTCTATTTATGTATAGTCTCAGGGACAAATGGTTACATTCAGTATATGTGGTTTGCTGGCTCACAGTGTCTGGCATCATGTCTGCATGTCTCAACACCACACATACCTGTAGGAGCTTCTACCTTGAGGGTGGACTGGCTTTGTGCCTGGGTTCTAAGAAAAACCAGAAGGCATAATGATAGGATGTCATTTCCAAGACAGATATAAAAAATTGATGACTGCTGGCTTCCTCAGTCTCTCTGTTTCTGTGTTTTACTTTGTCTCTTATTGTATCTTTTTGTCTTTGTGTATGTCTTTTGGTGTCTCTGTATGTCTCTCTGTCTGTCTTTCACTCTCTCTATATATATCTTTGTCTCTCTGATCTTATAATCTGGAGATGCAAGGTCACATATTGTCAGCTGCTCTATGATGTCTCTGAGCAAAGGGCCAACAGAGGATTTTGGCTCAGAGAAAAAAAAAATGACTGAGACCCTGTGCAAACTGAATGCCAGCAATAACCCATGCATGATTTTAAAGACAGACTTTGCCTCAGGTGAGCCTCAATTGACACCACAGCTGAGACTTCTGGATACATTAAAGTAGAGGATTCCAGCTTTGCTGAGCCTGGTGCCTAGTCATGGAGAATGTTAAAAAGTCTATGGTTGTTCCTGTAAGTATTGTATTAGAGGATGTTGCTGCCCATCAGACAGCAAGCATATCCTTACATGACCAGGTGTGACCCTGCCCTTCTCTCTTACCAGCTTTCTTAAGCCTCTTTGGCCTAATTTTTACTGCCTTCACATCTCTGCCCTTTTGACCTCCCCCACTCTAGCACACTCTTCTCCACATGCCTTCTGGTCACAGCACAAATGTAACCCTGAAGATCATTTGAACCTACCTAGATTCTCAGGTCCTTCTTACTGCACTCACTCATTTCTCTCACACAAATTTTTTTCTATGCTGTGTCCATCTCCCTCTTTAGGCTTTGAGTTTATGAAGAGTAGGGACTGTATGCATCATGCCAGCAGCTCCTGAAGGACTAACACAGCTTTGCTTAGGTTGGTTGCATAAACTAAAGTAGCTAAAAAAAGTAATAAGAAGTTCTCAGAGCCTCCTCTGTCTCTCACCAGCATAGATTGTAAAGACAATGCTAATAATAAACAATGCATGTTTATTAGACACAAGGGGCACTGAGAATAATGAGAATGATGCCTGGTGTCCCTTTTTTGCTCTTTGCATTACTGAGCACAGGGAGCAAAGTCTGCCACCTGGTCCCATGCAGATAAAACACTGAGTCACTGCAGGAAAATCGAATGCTGACCCCTCCCTTCACTGAATGGGCCTCTCTCTACAGCTAGCTTCCCTCCGCAATCCCTGCCTTTTCTTTATTCCTGTGGTGCTGCACTTAAGGGAAACACCACCTTCCTGTGAGTTTAAGCTTGGTGGAGCGTGAGAAAATTTCACACTGGCTGTGAATTTGAAGCACCAGCTACCAAAAATCTTACCTGTTCTGCTTATTGCCTTCTTTTCTGCCCTGAGTTGCTGCTATTACTGCTGCAAATGCTCCTGCTGCTGCTTCCCTCTTTCAAGTAGGTGCTCTGCAACCCATGCTCACTACTTGAGAGCTTGGTTCTGCCCTGCATGCCCTGCCATCCCTTTTCCAGACATCATTTTACTCAACTCTGGCAAACTCTGCAGGACCCACCCATGCCCAAGTTGATTAACTTTGGCCAGGTCAATCACATGCGGAGGGAAACTTGTAATGCACTCAGATTCTTGAGGCTAAGGGTAACTTTTAAGCTTGTTCAGAAATGTGAAAGCAGAGGGTAACAAAAGTCCTGCATGGAAGCCAGGAGTACAAGACCCAGTAGGTCTGTGGATGCTCAGAAAAAGCCAAGTGCCAAGAGCATCACTTGGCACCATTTGGAGGGGATTTCCAAATATTTGAGGAAGCCTGCTTCATTTCTCCAAATAATGAAAAACCAATACTGGACTCAACGAGAGCTAGAAATGATGTACAGGACTCCAGGGCTACAGAAAACCTATTCCTCTCCTCATTGGCACCCAATGAAGTCTGAAAGGACAGAGATATAAGAACAATAAAGTAATGGCTTTGGAAGTCAGTTACCTGGGTTACTACTGGGAAGGCAGTTTCTACATTAAAACTTTCTCTGCTTAGACTGTTTATTTTCTGAAGGATTTGGTTGAAAGACAAGTTATTGTGGTCAGAACTAGAGAAGTGATGAATGAAGAAAAGAGGCTAAAGTCTCAGAAGTGCTGACTAAGTAGATGTCAGTCCCCAGAAGGTTAAATAAAGCTAAGCCCACTGTAAAGGGTTAAAGCCAGGCCTGCCGCCCAGACTTGACCTTGGTATAATCAGTCCCTGTCTGGGGCTGAGGAATTCCTGGGGCTGACAGTTACTGTGCATGTACTGCCTTATGTAACCATGAAAACCTAAACAATTGCTACTGGGCAGATGCGGCAAGATGCCACTTTTGTTTGAATACGTATATATAGTCCCAGGTGTGCAATAAAGTGACTTGCTTGCTTGCTGGTGTGTTTATGGTCCCCCATGTCAGCTCCGCGTGTGTTTTTTCAATTGGGTGTACCACCGACGAAACCTGCCCTGCCTGGAAACCTTGGCAATGACATTTGGCGTAGTCAGCAGGATGAGGTGAGTACTACCCCCAGCGCCTCTGAGGGTCCCCAGGTGGAAGAAATGTGGCCTCCCACCTCCCTATGGTACCCAGTGGCCACATATCTGGTCACATGGACAGCCCCAGAAGACTGGGAGGAGATTAGGCCAACACCTGTGGAATACAAGAAGGCCCTGGAATCTATGGAGTCGAATGTTCCCCTAGCACACCGGAAGGTGGCCAGCCGGGTAGCCCGGATGTTTCTGGCAGTGCTGCGGCACACCAGCTGGGAGATGCAGGAGCAAGCTCAACAGGTTCACCAGTTGCAGCGCCAGGAGGGAACGCTGGCAGAGCGCTGGCGGCTGCAGAACGTAATGCCGCAGGGCTCGGAGGGGTCTGTACTGTCCTCCAGGGCAGGTAGCCCGATACCTATATTGCAGGCTCGCCCCTTAGTGCAACAGAAGGTCGAGCTGGAGCAGCAAATGGAGCCGGGGGGTCAGCCGCAGGGGGGCCCCCAGGCCAGGCAGCATATGACAATGACTGCGTACTCGCCCGCTGAATTATGGGAGCTGACGAAGCAGGTACGGCAAAGGGCTGGGGAAATGGTACTGGGCTGGCTACTGAGATTATGGGACGAGGGGGTGGAAGGAACAGCATTGTCCCCTGATGAAATGTCCCAACTGGCCTCCACTACGGTACTCCCCTCCTTGAGGCAAAGGCTACAAAACATAGCCCACACCAACCATGATGCAGGGAATCACACCCTGATCAATTGGATAATGGCAGTGGCCCGAACGGTCTGGGCAGATCCCGGTGAACTGCCTGAGACTGTGAGCATCTGGTCCACGTACTTGGGCCTGGTGCAAATCATACGGGAGATGGGCATGAGACAGATGATGTTTTGGGTACACGACAATAGTCCTGATGAGGAGGTTCTCACCACTAGGATGAAGGACCTCATCCTAACGTCAGGACCCCCAGGAACTTTCGGGACTATGGCGGCTCTTCTGGCCCCCTATGTAGATCGGCGGGTGCACGAAGTGATAGCTGCCTTAGCTCGATTGGGGGGGAAGTGAAGCAAAAGAAAAAAGGCGGCCAGGTGAGGCCGCTACAGGGCCCCAAGGGACCCCCACCCAAAGGACGCCCAAAGAGTAAAGGGGCTCAAAAGGGTGTCATTCAGCTTGCAATGAGTGAGCCTAAATCAGTTGTGGTTTTGTCTATTAGCTGCAGCAGTAGCTGCAGAGAAAATAGAGCATCAGCCCACGGGGGTGCTGCTGGCTCTGTGGAAGCAGCTGAAGCCTGAGCAGCAGTTCACTCCCCTGCCCGCTGCTACACTCCCTATTCAGGAGTTGAGACTGACAGATTTTTACCCAGACTAGGGGTCTGGCCAAGGTACCCGGCTGAGGGGGGATCCAGGGGACCGGAGGCCACATGTTGAACTTGCTATGTACTGGTCCCACCATAATGTGCAGCGGGTACTAGCCCTTGTGGACACTGGAGCCGATAGCACTTTGCTGTATGGAAATCTGGATCACTTTAGCAGTCCTACGGCCACCATGGAGGGATATGGAGGCCGGATGATACGGGTCAAGCAAGCAGTTGTGACCCTGAGCATAGGGCGATTGCCCCCACAAGACTATAAATTCTATGTCTCCCCTATCGCAGAATATATTCTAGGGGTGGATGTCCTGCAGGGACTGGCGATTTCTATGACAATGGGAGAATTTCACCTGCGTACACAAGTGGTAAAGACTATTGTACGGGAGCATCCCTATCATGTCCCCTTGGTATTGCCCCAGGCTACCTGTGTTGTGCACACAAAGCAATATCGGCTACCAGGAGGGCACGAAGAGATTGGTCGTACCATTCTCAAGCTTGAAGAAGCCCAGATAATCCACCCAACGCACAGCCCTTACAATTCTCCCGTATGGCCCGTGAGAAAGCCTGACGGCTCCTGGCGAATGACTGTGGACTATCGTGAGCTGAACAAAGTGACGCCTCCGTTGCGTGCAGCTGTGCCCAATGTAATGGATCTTATGGACAAACTCACACGTGAACTGGGACAGTATCACTATGTTGTGGATTTGGCAAATATCTTTTTCCCCATAGATATAGAGCCGGAGAGTCAAGAGCAGTTCGCCTTCACATGGGAAGGACGACAATGGACTTTCCTGGTGCTTCCCCAGGGATATCTGCACAGTCCCACCCTGTGCCATGGACTGGTGGCTCAGGACTTGGCCACCTGGCAGAAGCCAGCAGGGGTTCATCTGTTCCATTACATTGATGACATAATGCTAACCTCTGATTCTCTTGCAGAGCTCGAGACTGCGGCCACCAGTCTACGAGGGGCCCTGGAAACCTGGGGGTGGGCCGTCAACGAAGACAAGGTCCAAGGGCCTGGGCTGTCTGTCAAATTCTTGGGAGTTGACTGGTCGGGTAAGACTAAGGTTATGCCGGAGGCAGTCATAGATAAGATACAGGTGTATCCCCGGCCGACAACAGTGAAGCAATTGCAGACCTATTTGGGTTTGTTGGGCTATTGGAGGGTGTTTATTCCTCATTTAGCCACTTTACCTCGCCCCTTGCATCACCTGATAGGTGAAGGGCTACTTGGGATTGGACCCCAGAGGTAGAGCAGTCATTTCGGGCCGCCAAGCAGGCAGTGGCTCAAGCCCAAACGCTACGGGTGGTTGACACCACCCTACTGTTCCTTTTAACGGTGTCAGTGGATGACAATGGGTTTAGATGGGGCTTGTGGCAGAAACATGGGACTCGTAAAGTGCCCATTGGTTTCTGGTCTCAATTGTGGAAAGGGGCGGAAGCCTGCTACTCCCTTATAGAGAAACAGCTAGCTGCTATTTCTGCTGCCCTGTTGGCCTGTGAGGCCATAACAGGTCCTAATCCTGTAACCATCCAATCAAGGTATTTGGTAGAAAGCTGGTTGCGGTCTTGGTTACAGATGCCACAGACAGGGGGCAAAGCCCTTACCGGCCACATTGTTGTCACAAGGTGGACACATTGCCTGTATTTTACCTGAGGGGAAAGATCTTCCTTTAATGGTGTCACTGTCTGCTTTGTCCTACTGCCCAGGCTAACAGCAGGCACTAGTATCCTGCCCTGGGCACATGCTGTTGCTCAAGTGCAAAATGTTCCCCACTGCTGGATCTGCACAGAAACACCGGTGGAGGCAGCTGAGGGGCTTCCGTGGTGGATCCACCCAGCTTCCCTACACAACTGGACACGGTTACGTACATGGAGCAGCACTGCTGAAGGGGACCAATGTCGTCGGGCAGTAAACAACTTGCTCCGCAAGGACCATAATAACCAACCCCCTCTGTTTGGTTTTGCCATGACTAATGGGTGGGGTTGGGTGATGGGGAAACATGTGGAACTATGAAAACAAGTCCCGTTATGTATAGAACAACATCGCTCAGCTGCTAATCGCATTGCTGGTTGGGTGCCCCTGCACTTGTGTCAAAATCTTACCCCTGTGCTGACCCCTCGTAATTGGTGGAATTCCTTAGGATCCACCTGGCGGTGGATACTAATGATCCTAGCGATTATTGCTAGCAGTCTGGTAGGCTTTTGCTGTTCCCTATATTGCTGCTGTGGGCTGTGGGCTCAAGGATATGCATTATGGGCAAAGTCCCATGAAGCGGCCCTATAAGGGTGGAGTGTCAGTCCCCAGAGGGTTAAAGTCAAGCCTGCTGTAAAGGGTTAAAGCCAGGCCCGCCGCCCAGGCTTGACCTTGTTATAATCAGTCCCTGTCTGGGGTTGAGGAATTCCTGGGGCTGACAGTTACTGCTCATGTACTGCCTTATGTAACCATGAAAACCTAAACAATTGCTACTGGGCAGATGCGGCAAGATGCCACTTTTGTTTGAATACATATATATATATATATATATATATATATAGTCCCAGGGGGGCAATAAAGTAGCTTGCTTGCTGGTGTGTTTATGGTCCCCCATGTCGGCTCCGCGTGTGTTTTTTCAATTGGGTGTACCACCGCCGAAACCTGCCCTCCCTGGAAACCTTGGCAATGACAGTAGCCAACCAACGTGAGGCTGTTTTAGGTCTATAGGCATAGGTCTTGTTCTGGCATCCATGTGTGTGCATATCTCAGTGAGCGTGTGCACATAAACTTTGGAATGTCTCTCTGTATTTCCCTCTGGGTTCCTGTATACAAGAAAAAATGTAAATGTGTCATTGTGTTTTCTGCAAGTGTGTATATGTAGGCTTCTGCTCATTTATGTTTCAGTGTCAGTTGAATGTGTGATCCTATGTATTTTATTATGTGTGAGGTGTATGAATACTTTCAGTTAGATTTCTGGTTTCTGTGTGTGCAGGTGGTACCACTCAGAGAAGGCCTTGGTGCTGTAATGCTCAGTTATTTCTCCTCCAGCTGACTCTGACTGGGAGCCACTAATTTTTACACCAGGTTTAAATGAAATAATTTTTTCCTGAATTTGTTTGCTAGTATGCACATAGAGTCTCAGAAATATATTTTTATCAATCCAGGACACAATGTAGAATGTAAATTACAGAAGGTACAATATCCACTCATTGAAATAAATACTGGGCTAAAGTCTTAGAGTAGCAGTTTTAATAATGTGTATTGAAAACAACAGAGAATAGAAACATTTTTATGCATTACTAAATGCATGTGTGTTCCATTCACTCATTATACAATGTCATTAAATTGTTAGGAAAACTTTCTTTTTCTATGTTTGATTTTGAGCATGTTAGACACTTTAGCCCCTAATATTCTGAATTTGTAGTTTCTCACAAAAAAGTAGAATAACGCATTATTAGTAGTGTGTATGTTCTATTCAATAAAACCTGAGTGTTTGCAAGTTACATTTTACACAATGGATATTGGTAATGATATCTGAAGACATCAGCTTTACTTTTCAATTACAAATGAAGTGGAATTACAAATGAAGAGGAATTCAATTACAAATGAAGAGGTAACAGTTTGTTACTAAAACAACATTACTCGGAACAGAGTAGCTATTTAAAAACTTTAACAAAAGCTATGACTTACATTCTATTCTCTACCAATGGTGGGAAAATTCTACACAATGGAAAAAACATTGAGTTAAATATAGTGTTCTGATAATCTAGAAAATTTTTGAAAAATTATAACATTCAAGTTAAGGACTTTTCCAAATGCTTCCTTGAGTATGAGTTGAAGGTTCCACACTGTGAAATTCAGTTCTTATGTAGCTGTTTTAGAAAAGCATTCTTCTCAGTTCAGGCCACATGACTTTTCTAGCAGAATGCTTAAGAACAATTTTTCTTTACAAAAATTTGATAACATGTTTGCTAACAGACCTTCTTACATATTTGAGTCTCAATTAATAAAATAACTCTTTGTAGTTAGCCCGCACTAGAACCTTGTCGAAACCTCATTAACAAAATAGTGTTTCTTGAATCACATTTCTATAAATGTACAAGTTCTATTCATTGAAAGCACACTGAAAATAAGTTTAAATCCCCTCCACATTTTACCCAGTTATCCTTGACCTGATGTGAGATCATTACTTTCTCCATGGCTTCTGAACCTTTCTCAACCAACTCCTGCTAATGGCGAGCCCTCCCAATCTGATCCTTCTTTTACACACACACACACACACACACACACACACACACACACACACACACAAATGGGGCTGCCAGGGTTTGATCACAGTTGTGTCCTACCTTGTATTGGAGTGCCAAGGATTTTCCATCTTACCTTTGTTTTCCTACAGAAAATGACCAGAGGCATTTGAAGTGAACTGATACCAATGCCCGAATTAAGTAAAAAGTTTTAGGTATAGGCTTTCTTGAGGTGACTGCCTGTGAGCTTGGGGAAACAAGAAGTAAACATTTTACTACCTAAAGTGTCTCCAGCCAAGTGAGCTGGACAGGGTCTCTTCCAGAAGTAGCTGCCTGCTAACTACAATTTCAAGTTCTATTTGGTTTTGTAGGTAAGGTCACAGCTTAGGGTCTCACACCTGGAGTTCCTTTTTTAACAAGACATCTTCAAGACCTCACTGGTTGGTTGAATTCACCCTCCCCACCCCATACCAGGTTCATACATATTTATACCAATATAGCCCATTTTTGCAGTCCCAGAGTAGCCTGGTGCAGCCAAGGTCATGGCTTTGAAGACCCAAAGAATGGTTCAGAACTGGGGCATTCTTCTTACTAGTGATTTGACTGTGGACAATTATGTCTTCTTGGGGCCTTTTCAGCCTCTCCACGTACACAGTGCAGGTCATTCTAGTATATTTTTCACAGGCTGTCATTAGACTTATACACACCTCTAGTTCCTGGAACACCTGGACTGGAGTCACATGACCTCAGGCAAAGTTTTAAGTGTAAGGTAATAACAAGAGCACTGAACAGACAACAGAACACAGTGCCCACGGAATGGGTCGTTCCGGTATATAGAAACTCTCACTGCTTCTGTTGCCTTTGTCCAAGGAGGTTTGAAAATTAACTGAAAATTGTTTCCATTGGCATAAAACCTTCCAGTGAATTCCTTTAAGTTTACTCCCAAGGCATATGTTTTATCTTAGCCTATGTAATGGACAGCCACACAGTGGCTTGTCAGTGTGATTGTCTCCATGCCACAAATCCTTGAAACAACCCCTTCTTGAGGCTGCACAAACATTATGACTGGGTTTTAAGAAACAGAATAGAGCAAAATCATAGGGTGTCATTTCTAAGACTGAGATACAAGTTTATGACTGCTGGTTTTCTGTCTCTATGTATCTTTCTTTGTCTCTTTGACCTCTCTGTTTTTGTCTTTGTCCTTTGGTCTCTGTCTCTTCCTGTATGTATGTGTTTTTCTGTATTTTTGCCTCACTGTCTCTCTCTGTGTGTTTCTTTCTGTGTCTTTCTGATCTTATGGTCTAAAAAAGTGAAGTCACATATTGTGAGCTTTCGTATAAGGCATCAGCACAAAAAATTTACAGCAGGTATTGATCCAAAAACAGAAAGAATTAGACCTCCTGTTAAACTAAATTCTGCCAATAGCCTGTGCTTGATTATATCAGATAGATTTTGCCTTGAAGAAGCCTCAGTCGACACCATAGCCCAGCCTTTTGGGAAACCTTAAGGCATAGGCTTTCAGCTCTACCAAATCTGGTGGCTGGTAACAGAGATTGTAAGATTGTTCTAGTTTGTTTCTGTAAGAGCTATGTTCAAAAACTGCTGCCAAACAGCAGACAACCAGAATGACCTTGAAGGCCGATGTCTAGTCCAGTTCTCCTCTCCTCCCAGCTTTCTTCAGCCACCTAACTCTTTTCTCATCTTCTCTTTACTCAAATATTTTACTGCCTCTGAGTGTCTGCCCCTTTGATCTTTTTCACTCTGGCACACTATTTCCAGACTAATGAGGAGCTGGTTTCAATTGCCCTCTAACAACACCACAAATGTCACCCTGGAGGTCTTTTGGACCTCCCTAGGGGCTCTTGCTTTGTCCAGAGCACCTGCTTTCTTCTCATACATGCATTTACTCTCATGCTGTGTTTATCTTCCACTTCAGGCTTTGAACTTCTGAAAGCAGAGGACACACAGATCCAGTCAGCAGCCTCCCCCTCACCAGGCCTAACAATGCACTGCTCAGGATGGGTGCAGAAGTAATAGTAGCTGAAGGAATAATAAGAAGTTTTCAGAGTGCACTCTCCTATCTATGAGCAGTTCACATTATGGAAGTAAATTCTCATAATAAACAGTGCATGTTATTCAGAATCAGGAAAAAACCAGTATGGCTCCTAGTTTCTCTTACCTAATTCTTGTGCCATTGAGCACAAAAGGCATACTCCACCTCCCAATGGTCAGCCCCACCATTTAACCTGCAGGCAGGTAAAGCACTGTGTCACTGAAGGGTGAGCTTCCCCTGCTCCTTTCCTTCCTAAACTCTCCTGTCATTTTGCTTGCTCCCCTCCACACTTATTGACTTGCTTCAAAGACAGGCTTTATCTTTCTCCCCCACTGCACTGCTACAGTTGCAAGCAGCTCCAGCTGACCCCAGATATGGGCAGGGAAATACATGAAAAACTTCAATGCACACTGAGATTTCAGGGCCCAAGCTGTGGCCTGGCTGCAAATAATGTGCCTGCTGGTGACTATCTTTATTTCCTCTGCTTCACACTTCTTATACTACTGCTCCTGCTGTTTCTGCCCTCTTTCAGGTAGGTGCTCTGGGGCGCATGCCTGCTACTTTAGTTGGCTGTGTTCCACCCCTCACACCCCACTGTCCCTCACCAAAAAGTATTTCACCAAACTTGGGAAAACTTTGTGGTCTCCACCAAGGGCAAAGTTTTCAACTTTAGCATGGTCAATAGAGCAGGAAGTGCTATGTGGCACGACCAGTTGTTTCTGTGTGTGAGTGGGCTTCTGAGTACTCATGGATGTCTGGGTGCAAAGTGTGAAGGCAGAGGTTTAGAAAGGCTTAGCCTCGAATAAAGCAAAAAAATATTCAGTAGGACTGAGGACTCTGGAAGAGAGCTGGGTGCCAAACTAAGGCACCTGAAGCTCTGAGGATTGGTCAGGGTGCCCGGAAAAATTTCCCCAAGAATATGAGAGATGCTACTTCATTTCCCTGGGGATGGAAAAACAACAGTAGGCTCATCAGGAGCTGGATATGAAAGACAGGTCTCCAGTGCCAGGGCAAACCTATTTCTAGTATTTTTAAAGGCCAATGATGGGTAAAGGGCCAGTAATTAAGGGCCTGCCAATAATGACGTTTAAAGACAGTTACCTTAGTGACCACTGGAAAGGCAGTGCCCACATTGAGATTTTCTTTGCTTAGAAAAGACAGCATTTATTGAAAAATTGGCTGGAACCTATTATGTTTATTGACAGGAGGATGTGACTAAGCAGGGGAAAGCCAGGCTCTCAAAAATGCTGTTCAAGTATGTAGTGCAAAGTAATAGGGTATGCTGACTGAAGAAGGGTGGTGACAGCTCAGAGCTGTTCCTCTGTGGTAGCACTGGTGGCTCTATGTGGCTTTGGACAAGTTGAGCTAGGGCCAGGGCCAGAAACTGGGCCACATTCGAGACTTTGCATCATGTATTTAAGGTTTTGAATGAAGCTGAGATGACTACAAGCCTAAATTCTTGAGACTAGTGCTCCCTGAGTAGCTGAGTCTGAAAAGGCAAAAAGTTCAAGGCCTGAAGAATTATTTAATGCTGCAGCCCAATAATTTCTGGCATCACAAAGATGTGCATGAGACCTGGGTAACCTTGAGCAAGATGCATGGATTGTGGGCCAGGGCTGGCCATTGCTAGCTACAATCTGAGCAGGTGGGGGGCAGGCAGAAGTTGCAGTGTTGGCATATATGCCTGGAGCAATGTGTGCACACAAAGCCATGTGGCCTGGGGAGCCCCATGGTCTTGTGTGAACTTGGAAGATAGGCAGACTTGGTCTTTAGTGTGCCTGGCAGCAGGCATGAGCATATGTAGTAAAGCCACACTTTACATCACTCTGATGCGTGCTTTTTAACTCCAGAAAAGATGACCACAATTAGAACCACACCTGCAAGCATGCGCACAACCCACAAAAACAAAGTGCCTACCACTATGTCTTTTTTTTCCTAAGTAAAATTCTTGGCAGACTTGGGAGGTCAAGGGAACTCCTGAGACAATGTCTACATGCTCCGGTGCCTCAAGGTGACTGCCAGACTCAGGGCACTGTCTACTGGGTTCAGCCCAGCCCCAGTATGACCAACCTGTCATGTGGAAGCTGCCTGTTAAGCACCGCCTCAGTATGTCTGTCTGCTCAAGTCAATTATTCAGTCTGTGTATCTCTGGCTGGGTCTATCTCTCCCTTTGTCTTGCCTACTGAGTCTCTTGCTCTCATGCATGCATTTCTTCCCTTCGTGTCTGTCCATCTGTTTTCATGCTTTTGTCTCTTTCTCTGTTTGATTCTCTTTATCTGTCTCTCTGTCTCTTTCTCTCTGTGTGTTGCTCTGTCTTACTGTCTTTCTCACTCCCTCTCTCTCTTCTCATTTTTTTCTCTCGGATTTCTAGTGAGGCAATCTGGTGTGTAGGGAAGAGACATGAGGGAACATTGGATCCTGGTTTGAGTGTGGGTCGAAGGGGCAGGTTTAATAAGAAAGTTTGGCAGCAGCTCAGTACCATTTTTCTATGGTGGCATCAGTTTCTTTTTATGGATTTGGGCAAATCAGTTCTGCCAGGTGTGGGCCAGGGTCTGGTTTAGAACCTGGCTGGACATACCTACAAGCTGAAGAAAGCTGATATGACAGTGAGCTTAAGTCTTTGTGACAAGATGTATCCTGAGTATCTGGGTCTGGGTAAGACAACCAGTCAGGGAATGAAATGTTTCTGGAAGCTAGAGTCCTGGAATTCTGGCACACATGGGATGTGGCAGAGGCCTTTGTTTCCTTGAGCAGAACCCATGAAGTTACCAATTAGAGCTCATCACAGCCAACAGGTGATGAGCCCAGCAGGTAGGTTACAGGTGGAAGGCATGTTGCAGGCAGATTTGCCTTAAGTATAGTATCACGTTAGCTCACATGACCCGTCTGTCCCAGTGGCATGGTGAAGACTTTGGGGGCAGGAAAGCTTGGGCTCTTTCATTTCCTGGAACAGTCAAAAGTGTCTGACAACACAAAACTGTGAAAACACCTGAACTTTTCTGATCTCAAAAGGTAGGAAGGGTCTCACCTGGTTACTACTTAAATGAGAGACCGCCTGGGAATACTAGGTGATGTATGTAGCTTTGCCTCCCCTTCTTTTTGCTACTGCTCTGCTCCTTTCTGAGAAGATACTTCAAAACACTTTTTCTCATTTATCCTTTGGTGCTGCTCACTTAACTGCTGTCCCCATGGCTGTCCAAGCGTCCCTTATCATGCTGCGTGTGGCTGGCTATACCCTGCCTGGCTCTTCAAACTTGCAGCCATGATACATTTAAAGGCCTGCCAGCCTAGGCTTACCTGGGTTCAGTCCCCTTCTAACAAGCATGCCAGCAGCCCAAAGATTTTACTGCCAATCTGAATGTCCAGGCTCAAAGTTGCTTTTTCTGCCCTAGTGCTAAAGTCCAGGGGTACCTGACACTGCTGGCACACACGCCCATGACAGCCTCTATTTTCTTTACACTAGCCAATGGGTGGCTTTCTCCAGCCAAAGACATCATGTTTTTATTCTTGTTTGTTGCCTCAGAGTGCCAAGACCAGAAAGACAATTGTCTGCCATTTCACACCTGAACCCTCAACCATACCTCGGCATGCCCTCCAATACAGAGAAAACAAGATGGTCACCCACTACTTTGTAAAGTTCTTTCTTTGTGTGTGCTGGTACACTCTTTATGTCTCTTTTCTTCTTAGACCTAGGCTCTCTCTGTTCAGCCACATTTCCCATGCGCACATGAGAACAAAGCCAGAATGAACCAGATACAAACAAACCAGCAATCAAAGAAACAAACAGACAAAAAAAAAAAAAAACCACACTGTTCTCAGTGTGTGCCCTTGGACTCCACAACAGACCATGACAAGCAGAAACACATGCAGGCACACACACACAATAGAGAGGTCTGCTTCTCTGTTTTTCCTTTTCCTTTTTCTTTTTTTTTCTGCAGAGAACTTTGGATAGGTCTGGAAATACAAGGGGACTCTTGAAAACCTTGGTTCTTGCCCTAAAGCTGCACGGTGACTGCCAACCCAAGAGCACTGCCTCCTTGGTTCAGCCCAGCCCCAGCATGACCACTGTAAAGTGCAGAAGCTACTTTTCTATCACAGCATTAGCATGTCTTCCAAAGTCTCTTTCCCAGCCATGTCCCCATGCCTTTCACTGGCCTTGTCTTGCCTGCTGGGCTCTCGCTCTGGCACACGTGCTTCATTTCTCCCTCTCCGTCAATATGTTTTTGTGTCTCTGTCTATCTCTCCTTTTCTTCATCTCTCTCCATCTCTTTGTCTCTGCTTTTGCCTGTCTCTTTTTCTCTCATTTTCTATTTTCTCTCTCATTTGATCTCTTATATCTCTCAGTGTGGTCAGTTGATGTGTAGTGAAAAAACCTGAGAGAATGTTTGGTACTGGTCCTAGTGCATTGTGAGGGGTAGGATGACTAAGATAGAGTGGCTGAAGCTCAGAAATTTAACCCTGTGGTGTAACTGGTGGTTCAATGTGGCTTTGGGTAAATTGGGCCAGCCAGGAAAGTGGGCCAGGGCCAGAATCAGGGATGAAACCAGCGACTGGCTCAGGTCCAGGACCTGGCTGCACGTACCTAGGACCTAAAAGTAGTTAAGAAGATAGCAAGACTAAGTCTGTGAAACTAGAAGATCCATGAGCATCTAGTTTTAAAAAGGCAAAAGCATCAAAGCCTGAAATGTTTCTGGAGGACAGAGCTTCAAAACTTTTGTCATGGCCAGGGTGTGGCAATGACCTGTGTTTCTTGAGGAAAAATCAGTGGAGCTGCTGGCCAAGGCTTGGCACTCCCAGCATAAACTCAAGCGAGTAGAGGGCATGTGAAATGTGCCAGACAGATAAATCAGCCTACATTAAACTCTGCGGGAATGCCTGTGTGGAATAGAAAACCCAATGGTGTGGTGCAAGCTTGAGAGGCAGTCTCCTGCTGGGGCTCTTGGAGAGCCTGGTAACAGGCATCAGTGTCTACAGCCATACCACTTTGAACACACCCAATCTCATTTGATCTCTGAAGCTAAGCAAGATTGTAACTAGTTAGTACTTGGATGGGAGATCGCCTGGAAATGAAAGGAACAGTAGGCTTTTGCTTTTCCACATTTTTGCCACCACCCCTAGTGAGGTTTCCTTCAGATACCTCCTGTTTTTATTTTCCTGCACTTGCCAACTCTGTTGCTGTCCCCATCCTTATCTGACAGTATCCCACCACAGAAAAAGTACCTGGCCAAACTCCATGGGCCTTTCAAACTCATGTACCAGCAACACGCAGATGCCTGCCAGCCCAGGCTTTCTTCCTCTTTGTATTCTTCAAACCTGCATGCCAGCAGCTCACAGCCATTCATTGTGCCACCACTCCAGCAAAATTCCCAGAGTTTCCTTGCCTATCCTGGCCCATGCCCATGCCTGTATCTGCTTCCACTTACTCTTACAAGCCTTAAGCAGATTATTATAGTTAAGGCCATTCTGGTTCTTTTAACCATAGTGCTTAACCCAAGAGACAAACATCACTTTTTCTTTTGCACTTGGGCCCAGAGACACTTGTATGCTTTCCAACCACCCCCCCCCCAAAAAAAAAAAAACAAAAAAAAACTGGGTATGTCACCACTAGGCAAGGAGCATTTATCTCAGCTGACAATCTCCTTGTTTCTGGTCTTTACTAAGAGTCAAGTGACGTTTGTAAGGCCACAATTGCCCCACACACACAGGAAAAAAAAAAGCCTGAATAAACCAAGAGAAAGAAAAAAGAACAGTTAAAGAAATGGAGAAACACACATGTGCCTGGCATGTTCCTTTTACCTCCAGAACTAAGGACTACAAGCAGTAAGAAACACACATGAACACAAAAAATACACAATATGGGTTGTTGTGGCTGTTTCTTTTCTTATCCCAAATAGACACTGGGATGAGCTGGGAGTACAATACAACTTCTGAGACACTTGGGCCTGCCCTGGTGTTATATGGACTGCCAACCCTAGGGCACTGCTTTTAGGTGCAGCCCAGCACCACAATGACCACAATGCAGTGTGAAAGCTGTTTTTCTAGCACAGCCTCAATGTGTCTGTTCAAGTCTGTTTCCTAATTTGTCTGTCTTTTTCATGGAGTCTGTCCCACTCTGCATCTTGCCTGTTGAGCTCTTGCTATTGTGCACATGGTTCATTTTTTTTCTTTCTTTGAATCTGTCTTGTTTCTCTGTCTGTCTTTCTGACTGTTTCTCTACATTTCTTTATTTGTTCCTCTTGTCTATCTGTTTTTCCATTTCTCACTTTCTTTTTTCTTTTATTCTTTTTTAGCTCTTTCAGGGAGGCAAGCTGATGTGTAGTAAAGTGACCTGAGAGCACTAGGTACTGCTCATGATGCAGGGTGAAGAAGAGGCTGACTAAACTAGACTGGCAGCAAGTCAGAGCTGTTGTGGCACTGATAATTCCATGAGTATTTAGGCAAATCAGGCTGACCTGAGCAGGTTTAGGACCTGGCTACATGAACCTTGACTACAAAGAAAGCTTAAGAAACTGTGAGCCTAAGACTCTGGAATCAAGCGACTTCTGTGCAACTGAGTCTGAGAAAACAAGTGAGTTTGGGCCTAAGGAGTCCTTGGAGACCAGAGGCCCGAGACTTCTTGCATATCTAGAATGAGGTAGAAGCCTGTGTTGTTTTAGGTTGGTCCCATGATGATGCTGGACAAAGCTCACTGCTGCCAACAGCAAACTAAGCAGTGGTGGGAGGCAAAAGGAAGGCATAACACCAGTAGATCTGGCTACAGTAGTGCGCATGCACTAATGCAGCCCAGGTGGCCCAGTGGCTTGTGAAAGCTCTGGAGGCAAGCTGGCCCAGGCTCTTGGAATGCCCAGCAGTAGGCACCAGAGTCTATGGCCATACCACCCTGAACATGGCTGATCTCAGAAGTTAAGCAAGGTCGGGCTTGATTAGTACCTTAATGGGAGACCACCTAGGACTACCTGAAATAGTAAGATTTTGCCTCCCCTTTCATTGCTACCTACCTCAGTGAGGTTCTCTCCACAAAAGTTTTGTCCTTTTCTATTTTGCAGCCACCAGTTTCGCTGCCATCCCTGTTTCAATCTGAGTTTCCACAACCATAGCAATTGTACCTGACTGCCCTCTGCCAGGTACTTCAAACTCATGGCTCTGGCCACACCCAAAGGCCTGCTGATCTATTCTTTCTTTCTTCTCGTCCTCTTCCTGCCAACATACCAGCAGCTTATAACCATTCACATTGTCACCACCCCGAAAGAATGCCCAGGCCCAGGAATGCCTGCCCTTGCCTACACCCAAACCCAAGGTTCCCTGCTCCAGCCTATACCAATGGCTGTGCCAGCTTCCATCTTCTCTTTGCTAGCCTGAGGCGGCTTTCTCCACCCAAGGCCATTTTTGTCTTTTGCACCACATAGCCAATCCCAGGGGAACACTGTTGTTTATTTCTTTGCACTTGTGCCCTGAAACACACTCTTCTAATGCATTGTAGTTCCAGGAAAATGAGACAGGCCACTAACATTACCTGTCTCATTTGATTGCACCCTCCTCACCCCTTTTCTTCTTCAAGAGCCATGTGCCTTTGTTTAGCCAAAGTCACCCTGAAAATACTGAAAAAGAGCCAGAACAAACCAGGAGAAAGAACAAATGAGCTAACAGAAATATGGGAAACAAACCCTAAAGCAGATGAAGATAGAGACCTACAGTCATTGAAAAAACAAAAGGATGAGTCCCCTGTTGTCTAAAGAACATAGTGTAAAACCCAAGTTTTGGGAGGAGAGAGGAAGGACTGCCAGCCTCAGAAGAATGGCAGAAAAACACACCTTTCTTGGGAGGACAAATGGTGAGTCACCAATAACTCGAGTAATGATTTACTTCCAGAAATGAGAAAAGCAACAGGGTTACACCTAGTTCTCAGACAAATCAAGAGGATATTTCCATGTTTTCTGAAAATAGAAGAGACAAAACCTCAACACTCAGAAGGCAAGAAAAGAGACTCATTGCCCTTGGAAGAATGGAGGGGAAACCCCCAGTTTTTCAGAAGAAAAAGAAGGGGACTTTATTGTTCAGAACAATGAAGGAGGTTTCTCTAAAACTTAAGGACAAAACTTTCAGTTTTAATGAGTGCAGACAAGGGGACTCTTCGAAAGATATATTGGGTACTCCCACTATTGAGAAATCAAGTAAGGACCCTCACCTCACAGAAAAATATAGAGGTGTAGCTAAGCCATTATAATGATAAAGGAGGTAAGTCTCAGTTAAAAGACAAATACAAAGGTGAATCACAACTTTCAAAAAGATGAGAAACTCCCATGTTTTGATAAGACCAAGGGTGATACTACCAGGTCCTTGGTAAGGTAAAGTGGAAGGAACCAACTGAATGAGATGAGAAAGAGAAGAAAACCCATACTTTGAAATAAGAATGTGGGAACCTTAGCCACTGTGATGATGGAGAAAGAACCCTGAACCCTCATTAGGTCAGACAATTATTTTCAACTTTGGGGACAAGACTTATGATGTATCAAAGTAAAAGACACACATTCTACCGAAAAACAAAGGGAAGTACCCCAGGTCTTGTAAGAATGGAGGGGATGAGCCTTAGCCCTGGAAAGGACAGACAGTTGGACATAAAGCACTTGATTTTAGGAATGGGGGTACCCTAACATCGTGAGACAAAAAAGCAGAATAACTCTTAGCCTCTGGAAGAATGCAAAGCAAACCTATCCCTTAAAAGAAAACATGTGCTACAATCAGCAATCAAAAGAATGGAGGATAAGTGTTGGGAGCCATGCAGGCTGGCTTTGGGGAAGCATGACTTGTTTTACTTCTGCAATCTGGAAGGTGCGTACTGCTCACTGAGGAATCTGGCTGATAAGGCCAGTTCCTTGGGAAACTCTAAAGAAAGAAGACTATCTGGGTACTTGGAAGAAATGCCTTGGGAAACTGACTCCCTCTCGTTTACTCTGACCTTCAAGT
>PVJL010014501.1:13645-27994 GCA_004026885.1 Lyroderma lyra | reverse complement strand
GAAAATATTTGCAAATAACGCATCAGATAAAGGTCTAATATCTAAAATATATAAAGAACTAATAAGACTTAACAACAAAAAAACAAACAACCCAATTGAAAAGTGGGCAGAAGAACTAAACAGACACTTCTCCCATGAGGAAATACAAATGGCCAACAGACATATGAAAAAATGCTCATCCTCATTAGCTATCAGGGAAATGCAAATCAAATCCACAATGAGAGACCACCTCACACCTGTGAGAATGGCTATTATAAACAAGACAAGGAATAACAAGTGCTGGAGAGGGTGTGGGGAAAAGGGACTCTCACACACTGCTGGTGGGAGTGCAAATTGGTACAACCACTGTGGAAGGCAGTGTGGAGGTTCCTCAGAAAATTGGGAATGGAGCTACCATTTGACCCAGCAATCCCCCTTCTGGGGATCTACCCAAAGAACTTGAAAACCTTAGTCTGCAAAGACTTATGTACCCCAATGTTCATCGCAGCGCTGTTCACAGTGGCCAAAACATGGAAACAACCAAAGTGCCCTGCGACAGATGACTGGATAAAGAAGCTATGGTACATATACACAATGGAACATTACTCAGCTGTAAGAAAAGAGGAAATATTGCCATTTGCAACAAAATGGATGGACCTGGAGATCATCATGCTAAGTGAGATAAGCCAGACAGAAAAAACAAAGAACTGCATGATTTCACTCATATGCAGAATATAAAACTGAAAGCAAAGAAAAAAGAACTGAACAAACACATAACCCATGGACACAATCAATAGTTTAATGTTTATTTGGGGACGAGTGGGTTAGGGAGGGGAGAAAGGGGAGGGGGTGGGAGAGGAGGGGGGAAGCTAAATATAAGGTGATGGAAAGAGAAGTCACATTAGGTGGTGAACTTATTACACAACAAGCTGACATGCACTGTGGAATTGTGTGCCTGACACCTGTGTAATCCTTGCTAACAGATGTTACCCTAAAAAGTCTAAACATAAAAATGAATTTAAAAAAAAGAAAAGAAAAAAGTAAAAAAAAAGAAAATAAAAAAGGAAAAATCTGGCAGCCAATATTGACCAGATAGGACTCCCAGGAATTCTGTAAGAATTGTGTGAAATCTATCTTTTTGAGACATAAATGCATATACCTGGTGCCGCATGCTTAAGGGAAGTGCTCAGTGAGCACAATGCCTTCCTTCCAAGTTTTCTCCAAAAGAGGAAAAATAAATGAGCAAATAACTAATTATTGAGTAAGGATCCAGGCGTTTTAGACATCAAAAAAGCAAGGGGCTGTGAATCAGCCAAGCTGCCATGAAGCCAGGCTTCATAACCGTAACCTTGAATGTTGAGCAGGGCAGCCTAATTTTAGAAGTCCTAACGTAGTTTGCAAATTAATTCTTTCATTTTTATTAAAAGTTCTATATCATTCGGAAACCATAAACATTTGCCTCTTGATATCAGCATTAATTCATTTTCTTAATGATATTTAATAGCCCAATATCTCATTCAGCTAAATTAGCTCTACAAATGTTAATAGTTTAAAAAAGAGAGTATGCTATTTAAAGAAATGCTAAGTATCCAGAGGAAGACGCCCAATTCCAGAAAACGCGTATAATTTTAATGACTGCATTTTAGGAGGATAATATCGTCAGACACATTCACTGCAGAGAAACTGGGTGTTAGGGGGCCGTCCCTCAATCTTCTAGACCTGACAGAAAGCACCTCTCCGTCTGCGAGGGAAAGCCAGCGCAGTCCTGACTGAATGCCAAAGGGGTCCCTGGGTTTCAATGAACTGTTTGCTGCAAAGCCCAGCGTGTCGGGGAGCGAAGCAGTGAACATCTTTGCGATCAGAAGCGACGTGCGGGGACCCCTGACTGCAAATACCTGTGAGCAGGCCTATCTGCTAGCTTTTGTGAGAAGGCTTGCAGAGCACTCCCAACGTGCCAGTACCAGAGTGAGTGCTGGCCTTGTTCTTCCCCGGAACCATCCAGTAGGGCCTGGCCACCTACTAGGAAAGCTTTGGGAAGCTAGGAAGTGGACAACGGGGGGGTCTCATCTACAGGGTCAGAAATGCGAGCACGACTGAGAGAAGGTTTTACGTTTTCGCTGCAGCAGAACGGGGCGCTTAAGTGTGTGTATTTCCACATCAAGGTCACTGAAGCAAAGAGGGATACTCTTAGGGTGGCCACGCTGTGCCAGCCCAACCCGGCGCACGTGGTCACAGCGTCTGGTCCCAGCGACGCCCAGCTGCTGCGTGGCTGGGACCGGCACCTTCCCGCCTGAGGAGCCGTCTGGCTCTCGTGGGAGCTGGTCTCTGAGACCCGATTCTCATTTTTCCCCTAATCTACGTGCATGCAATTTTGAGGCTGAGTGTTTATGAAATGGATATGATCCGTTAGCCCTTAATGGGAAAAAAAGTAGCCTTTATAGATTTTACAATTACTTTACGGTTTGTGTATTTACATGTTATTGTGTTTAAATACTAATACGTACTTTAAATAAAGATTAATAAAATAAGAAATTCAAGGTCTTACAGAATGAGAATTTTTAAATATTCTAAGATACAAGTTATGAAAACCAAATGAAGAAACAAAATGTAATTATACCAATAAATCACGGGGCGTTATTTTTACTGTGCTTGGTGACGACGGTTTCTAGACTCAGTCACGGTGAACCACCTCGGAGGAGAGTATTTCTGCTGTGCTGATGGCATTCCAGTAACAGAATAAAAGCGACGCTTTGAAATTATTTCGTGCAGCTTGATATTACAGTTCCTATAACTAATGTCAACACCCCACGGACCCCCAAATAGAAACCTAAATTTGACTTCTACATTGCGGTGAAAATATCATACATAAAACATATTCTAAAAGTATATTAAAGGATAAATACTCCCTAAGTGAAGGCTATAGTCCAGAAATGCAAAATTGAAGTGATATTAGAAAATCTGACTATGTAGTGGTTATAGTTAATAATTTGTAAATGTATAATAAAAGGCATCAAAGTTGGAAAACATATTTCTAATTAAAGTTATTAGCATACTACATATAGAAAGATGGTTCGTGTGTACTGTAAAGGGTATTTATGTCCAGCCAACAGCTAAAACTCTCACACATCACAATCACTGTCAGCAGCAAACTCTCTAAAAAGGACTAAAACTAGGCAGGAAGGGAGGGAGAAAGGAAAAAACGTACCTGGAAATGCAGTTATACAACAATTCAACCGTGGTTTGCTGCTTCGTTTGGTTTTGGGGCGATAGGAGGAGCAGCACGCAGGGTGCCATCAGTGTCTGACTGCCCCCAACCGCGAGACGACGCTGAGCGGTGGGAAGGCCACGCCACTCCCCACTCGTGGACGACGCGGGCATGAGGGCCTAGGCCACTCGTTCACTGCAAACAGGGCGATCGGGACGCAGACGGTCACCGCCTGTCACGCTGCCATTCAAATCGGGGCGCACAAAGCACGCCGATTGAGAGCATCTGAGTCCAGTCTCCTGAACCTGAAGACTCGGCCCAGGAGGAGCACCTTGCTTGTCCTCCTTCTGGGCCTTTCCACCTGCACAGCCCTGCAGCCATCTTCCTTGCCCGAAGGTGACACCACCCGCAGAACTCGGAGCCGCAGCAGGAGGGCGGCCCTGTCGCCACGCGCCCGCGGCACGGCCAGGAGCTCCAGCCGGGAAGCCAGCCCGTGCCGACTGCTCTGTGCCTCGTCCTTTCTGGCGCGAGCTGGCCAAGTTCAGGGAGGGCCTGGCCGTGGCCGTGGCCGTGACCGTGACCGCTCCAGGCTTCCTTACTCACCTCTGCTGTTTGGTGCAGAAAGCAGCGCCAGCAAAGCGGGAGCCACGAGCTGCTTATGGTGAAACACGTCTCCGTTGGGACACACGGCTCGTAGGACACCCTCCGTGTTTCCTCTGTAACTCCCGTTGTTGCAAGGCTCACGTTAAGGTCTTCGGTCCATTTCAGACATGGGGGTGGGTCTGCCTCAGCCCTGGTTGCTCGTCGGAAAGACCGTCCTCTCTCGGGCACCTTTGTCACAGGTCCGTTGGCCACACAGGTCTGCTTCTCCACTCTCCATCGATCTAGTTACCGATCGGCATCACTGCCGACGACTCTTGACACACAGCTTGAGGTCAGGCAGCGCAAGTTCTCACAATCTAGGTTAATCTTCAGTAAATAAAAGCTGGTTTCAGTCACATTTCTGATTGTTTGTTTCTCATAAAGATTTTTGATCTTGTGACCTTGCTAAACACCCCTTTTAATATTAGTAGCACTTTTATAGATTTCATAGAATTTTCTACATAGATAATCGTGTCATCTGTGCATAAAGATTCTCTTTAATTCTTACTTCACCATCACGGTCGCTGTTGTGTCTTGTTTCTGTTTTTTGTTTTTCTACCTTAGCAAAGCGTCCAGGGTCTCCAGTACGCTGGAGAGTAGGTTTTCCATAACTGCTCTTACTTTCACACTTCGCAAAGGACTCGGCAAAATCCCCACATCTGGAACTTAGAATTAAGGTTCTGTCGATGGAACTGAGCGGTATGGGGGTTGTTTAAACAAAGAAACGAATGAATGTTCAGTTGGTCTGAAACTTGGTACCTTTTTAAGTAGAAAATCAGAGTCACTGAAATACACATTTGTGTGTGAGTGTGCATGTGCGTGTGTGCAGAGAGACACCCCATGTGTACTGTGCAGGTGCATCCAGGAGAGTGCTAGGCATGAATCTCTGTGTGTGTTCTATCCCTACCTTCTATCCATCCATTTATCTATCTCCCTCCCCATCTATCTATCACTGACCTATGTGTCCAGGAGTGCCCAGAACAATCTCTGTAAGATACACTACGCATCGCTGACAGCGTTTTCTGATGAAGCCTGGGCATATGGGAGGAACTCAGATTCACTACGGATAAATTACGACATAGAATCTTTTGACTTTTTTACTACTCATACAATTTAACACATATTTAAAAAAATAAAGCCAACAAAATAGTTAGACAAAACATAGACAAAGATTTTAAAGCGGTTCTTGGAGAAAAGTGTCATTATAGTGTTTTTATCCATTTTCTTCCATGGACTTCTCTGCATTTCATTTTTTATTACAATGAAAATGTATTGGGAAAATGTGTTTTTATTCTTAAAAGTGTGCCCATAGGAAATGTTAGTACACCAAAAATACCACGAAAGCTAAGCGATTTCATCAAATCAATCAGCATGAGCAGACGGGAGAATCAGAAACGAAGCTCGAGGTTATTTAAATAAACAGCCAGAATCTATTTTCCAAACCAGAAATACTTTCCTGAAATTCAAAGTAGCAAAAACATCATCTTAGCGTCTCAGGAGGATTTAATTTTAATAAAACACAGTGACCATCAGTCAGTGTTTGTCCCCAGCACTGAGTCTTTTACGAAGGTTTCAGAATCAAGATATCAAAAATATCTAAACTCAATTACATCACAACTCAGATTCTGAGTGAGGTTATTCATGGCTTCCAAATGCCTAATTTAATGCTTCCGATGCGTATGACATTTATTGCCATTTACCCCCCAAAGGGCAAGTCAGGCACAAAAATAAAGGCTCTCGGTTCCATCGAAGGGCTGTTTTTTAATTTTTTAATATTCGAATGTGCACACACACACGTGCGGGCAGGCCCTCACGCTCATTAATCAGGGTTGTCCTGAGGCGACACAAATGCAAGCTGACACACGTCACCAGTGCCCTAACACACCCTCAGCCTCCCCCTCTTTCCGTGCTTGGTCCCCCTGAGCTGCACGTTTCCGGAACTTCACATGTAGCAGGATCAGACTGCACAGGCCCTGCACCGTGTGCAGCCGTCGTCTCTCTGTGATTGTGTAGCCTGTGCCGGGCACCCCGGTGCCACCCGCTCTGCGCCATGCACCTCCAGCATTGGTCCGAGAGCTCGCCGTTCGAGGCTGTTTAAATCGGGAGCATTGGAAATGAGGAGCCGAGTGGAGGAAAACGTGTGACTATCTTTCATTTGAAAACCTGTCTGGGCCAGTGCCGGCGTGGCGCGCTCCTCAACAAAGTCCTCGGGGATGCGCTGGCCTCCAGCGGACCCTGCCGCCGTCCCCACGTTTGGCCCGTTTCCCGGTGGTCTCACTTCTGCAGTCCACGCAGCCGAAGGAGAGGGCAGAACCAGCACGGACCGGGGCAGAGAGCTGCCCAGACAGCCCTGTGACACTTCCGGTGACATCCCACAGCCCAACTCACACGGCCGCGTCCAGATCAAGGAAGACGGAGAAAGGTAATTCGCGTTATCCAGCTGCCTAACTAGAAGTTCTAATAAAATGACACGAGGAGAGACCTAGAATTAGGGGAAATTATCATCCTGTCTTGGTGACCCACTTTTCCTTCCAAGCCTAAATGCCAGCCTACTTACTTAGTGACTCAGCCTGTCCTATTTCACCGTGTCTCGTTTATTCCACTTTGATGGTCTGACATAAATGGTCACCTGTGTGCCAGGACCTTCTAGGGCTTTTTAAAAAATTATTATTGTTATTCTGCTTCTTAAATTCTACCCCAAATCTATTGAATCAGAATTTCTTGGGATGGGGCCTCGTTTTGCATTTTTCATGGTAACCAATATGATTTGGGGGGGGCCTGCCTGGTACTTGTACATATAATAACCCAACAAAAAACCACCATAAATATATCGTAATACTAAAGAGAATGAAAATTCCCACGACCATCTTCGCGTCTGTCCATCCTGCCTGCTTTGGGCCAAGAGGCACCTGCTACCTCCCTTGTTTGGCTCCGTCTCTACGGGCTTCTCCTTTCACCACTAAATCGAAGCCTCAACCCAGGAACGTCCTCGTGCGCATACGAATTCCTTCCTTCAGGACTTTCACGTCCGAGACTTCTCTCTAGGTTTTCGGGGTGCTGGCCAGAGCACGGAGAGGCACTCACATGGGAGCCGTCCTGGCCTCCGCGAAAGCTCTGCCAGAAAGGACGTCTGCAGCCGGGCCGAGACGGGGGACACCGCGGGGTCTCTTTCCTCCAAGTCCACCACAGCACGGGTGCAGGTGGTGTCGTATGGCAGCTCCCAACACGACAAAGTGTCACGAGGTGAAAGTCAACTCCTTATTCTAAAGGAGGAGTAGACCTCACGGCTCTCCTCATAAAAAGAAATGGCTTCCTGAGGATGGAATAATAGATTGTCACTAAGCTTTTGCCACCAATAATTGAATCAGAGGGTAGGTAAGAGTACACAGCGCCCTCTGAGGGTGAGTGAGGGGACGCGGCGCCCTCTGAGGGTGAGTGAGGGGACGCGGCGCCCTCTGAGCGTGAGTGAGGGGACGCGGCGCCCTCTGAGCGTGAGTGAGGGGACGCGGCGCCCTCTGAGGGTGAGTGAGGGGACGCGGCGCCCTCTGAGGGTGAGTGAGGGGACGCGGCGCCCTCTGAGGGTGAGTGAGGGGACGCGGCGCCCTCTGAGGGTGAGAGAGGGGACGCGGCGCCCTCTGAGGGTGAGAGAGGGGACGCGGCGCCCTCTGAGGGTGAGAGAGGGGACGTGGCGCCCTCTGCCACGCTGCTGCCACATGTCAGCGTAAATAATTCAGTGCCTTCTCCACGTGGTCTTTCATGTGGAACTGGACCCACCGGTTCTCTCAGTTCCAAATGAGAAACATTTCTAGTTTAAGCAAAAAGCTGGTTTTGAACTTCACCGAGCTGCTGCTCCCGCTGAGGTGCCCCGAGTCCCTGATTGAGGGGGGAGGCCGTGGATGAAAGGAAAAGGCTGGAGACACACGTGTTAAATAGGCCAGGGAAGCTGTCCCCTCCATGCCCCGCAGACCCCATGCCAGGATGGATTAAAGACCCTCTGTGGCCCTCTTGTTATGTTATGATTTTCAGAAAAAGAAACAGTGGGAATCCTCCTCAGATTTGTCTGTTTATTTGCCTTTTTAAAATGGTTTTTCTTCAGTGAATTGCCTCAGGGCCCAACTACTTAGCTAAGCCACAAACTGTTGCAAAGAAATACCTTTTAAATCACGGTGTTTAACAATGGTCATAAGGAAGAGCTCGCGTTTATCTAAATTGACGACCAAACTAACGGTTGCTATTCCATCCCCCACCCCAGGCATTGTGCCTTCTGCACCCAACCATCCCGCCGCTCACCCTCGAGGCTCCGTCTTCCACACCGTGTTTCTCCCTGATTCTGAAAACAAACCAAACCAACCCCCGTCGGAAGCACGCGGCTGATAATGAGCTGGAGGGTATAGCTAAGGCGATAGACCTAGTTCCACAACGGATGGTGTAACCCAGAAGGACTCTGAGATTCTTTGGCAAAACGATAGAGTCTGAGCTCTGGTGAGTCTGGGCAGCACAACACCCTGGACGGCACCGTTGGGGACCGTCCGAGGGCTGGAGGGGGCACCGTGCTGTACGGCCCCTCACAACCCGGACTCCCGCTCCGCTTTGCTCTGGCCGTGCCCATCCTGTCCGCTCCCCCGGGGAGTCCGCACGCGCTCCCTAAGTCCAGGTGTCTGTAGCCCTAACAGTAACACCTGCCTCGTAGGACCGTGGTGACGGCCGCGTGCAGGTCGCATCACAGTGACCTGGCCGGGCGCAGGCCTCCGAAAACGTGAGCTGCCGTTTATGACACCGAAAGCCCTGACACACCTCACAGCTTCAGAAAAACGTGTTTCTTTAATCTAATATTTTCCAAATTTGTCAAGAACGATGCTTTTTAAAAATTTGTGTAGTGCATCTCATAGCAACTCCAGAATAAACAGATGACCCTAAGCCCCGGACACTTGGGGACGTCATTTAATATAATTTGTCAGAATAAATCCCCCCCAAAGGAGGTCATTTCAACCCTTTGCTCTCAATAGTTCCGGAAGGTTGGTTCACATTTCTCCTCCAAAGGTGACGTGTTAGAGGGAGGTTGTCGTCAGAAGGAAAAAGAGCCCCGTTTGTGTGTTTTCATTGCTATTTGGTGACGGCGCATCCACACCACCCGGACAGCAGCAATATGCAAACTTGATCGAATCCCACATATTTTTTTCTCTTTCCTTTTTCAAACCCAATGTCACATGGTTGAATTGTGCCCGATGCAGCCTGCAGTTCCAGAAATACCCGTATTCTCACCTGCAAGTCCTTACTTAATCCCGCCGCACTTCCTAAGACGTTCATCATCACACCTGAAGGTTATTTCTCACTGCCCCGGAACTACACACGCACATTCTTGCTTTGCTTGTTTTATTAAAAAACGGGATTTTATTGGAGATGCTTTCTTGAAATGCTTCCTGCTTTTAGTTAAGGAAATCCCAGGAAGCTTCCCGTGGGCTTTCCTAGTGCCCTTGTCGTGCAGAATTAGTTTTTCCTCCTCACATCGCATCAACACCTGAAGCGGAAGCAAACCGTCAGCCCCTGCGCTGCAGGAGGGATTCAGGGGCTCAGTCTGAGCACCCCAGCGGGCAGAACGAGCCCCGGCCTGCTTCCCAGCTGCGGCCACGCCGGCAGGACGGCACGACGGGTCAGGGTAATCCTCAAGGATAAAAGAAAGGTGGACAACAGTCTGTTTATTAGACAAGTCTCCGCTGTGATCACAATCTCAGAGAATAATTTACAGGTGCGTAGCTGAAGGACACACCGTTCGTATGTGGAAGACTTGTGGGAAAGGTGCAGGGCCACACGATGGCACGTGACGAGCACCAGTTTAAGGACTTAGGACTTTACTTTTCTAGGACAGGGGTTCCCACCCTTTCCCACTTGGGTTCCCCTCTTAAGCCCATTTCTATGCATTGTACCCCTGTTTTTAAAACAGCTGTTTCCAAATACGGACACTTGTGTTCAGTGACCATCTTAACGTAAAATAGTGGAAATGAGACAATAAGTTAGGAAAGACAAATGACTCCACTAAAAGTACAAACCACAGATTTAATTTTACAATATTCATAACAGTTAAATATTGATCATGATGATCAAGTATTTAAACATTAAATCAAAAAACTACTTGAAAAGAATCACCACTAAAGACGACACACTTACTTTCACTCAGTCAAAAGCTAAACTGATCAAACTGTCTGGCTATGATGTATTTCTGTGTTTGGAGAAGTTCTAGAAGCTTTGCAGATGGCTTGTTCTGACACTGTGCGTCATGATTGGTAGAAGGGGCATTTGGGGGCGGGCCCCCAGCCACGCCCTCCCCCATCACCATTCGCGCGTGGGATCTGATGGTGAAGTGTCTCCGTGGGCACTGATTGTTCCCTAACTGACGTTTTGCGTGATTTTACTTGACTTGGTTTTTCACCATTACGGATGGTTTTTCCGCGTACCCCTGAACGGCCCACCCGTACCCCGGGGTACGCGTACAGACGCTGCGGGACTGATGTTCCAGGAGGAAATACTTTCGTCTTTCCTCCGCTTGGAACTATTCAAATGCAAGAATTGCACGGGAAGTAGGGCGAGCACAGACAGGAAGTGACATTGCCCGAAATCGGGACACCGTCACCTGAAAATTGAGGAGAAGTTACAGGAACGCACGCTGGTGCTTGGCCTTGCTGCTCTTCGAGGTTTTCTCGAGGAATTTGGAAGTCGACGTTTCCCTTCCGGCACTTTGTTCGTGGATCGATCGTTCCGTTTGGACGCAGACGATGACTTCCCCAAAGCAACAAGCTCCTCGCCGGGCAGCACTGAGTCTGAGGTATCTGCATCGCTTCCACATGTAACATGATGCTTCAGAAAACTCTCGCAAAGATGATAGGAATAATACAATTTTAGAAATGAAATTAGGGCTTTGTTCATAGTGATGATCTGATCTAACTCCTTCACACTGAGGTGAAGCAACTGAGACCCAGAGACCGATGATTCTAAATTCAAGGTCACAGAACAACGGGAGTTACTAAGCCGGAATTTGATGTCAACTTTTCTAGTTCCCAGGAGAAACCAAAGTCCATTACAGCAAGCTCGATTATTTACCAAGAAAATAGTTAAAAAAAAAAAAAAAGACAAATGAAATCTGAAAATATTTGAGTAAAACAATAAATTATAAAACATTTTCTAGAGTCTAAAACGAACAGCCTTACAAAAGAGTTGTAGCCTTAAAATAACCTTAAATACTAGCGATATGGAAGACCCTCGTTCACATTAATGAAAATTAATTTATAGGTAAAAAGTTACCTATCGTCAAAAAAACCTTCATAATTAAAGGTGGCAAAATGTCAGCATTATCTAGGGCAAAACACCAGTGCTACTTTAACATTCATGATTCTATTAGTTTTTATTTTCTTCATATTCAATTTACTGAGGTGACGGGTCAGCACTGCGTAGGCCCCACGGCGCGTCGTCTTGCGTGCTCACCGCCTGGTGGGCTCTCCGGCCACCGTTGTAAATGGCGCACCACGTAAACCACGGCAGGGAGAAGTGGAATACACCCACATACGTATAAATGTAAATACGTGTGAGAAAACGGTCAACCCAGACGGAAATGCTAATCCCACGGAGTCACCGAGGAAACTTCCGGTACGTTTACTGCGGCCTTCGCATTGGCTACGCTCAGGAAGTCCGTATCTTCCCACGTTACACGTGTGGACATTTTTACACCAATTACTCAAGTATATAGTTCAAGTTCAAACCCATTTTAACACGGTTCTGAATAGAGTACAAAAGCTGTAACTACAGTCTAACCAACCTGCGGGCTCTCCGAAGGGATCACAAGCTGAAACTTCCTGCCCGCACCCAGGCGTGCGGGGAAGACAAAGGCCCTGGGGACGGCGGAGCAGCAGAGGGGGAGCCTGGACTTGGGGGTGATCACGTAGAAAGCAGCTGCCCGCCCACCCTGCACCCCCTACCCAGCTTTGAAGCATTACTACCACAGCATGTAATAAGGCAAACAGCACGTACCGCTGAAATGCTGGGGTGCATGGCAAGGTGGGGGTGGGTGCCTGGCACCCTAAGAGACAAAGTCTGAGGCTTCCTTGCAAGCAGGCAACAGGTCACGAGCATTTAGGCCACGATGCTTCCAATGCACTGGGATGTTCCGAGTCAAGTCCGAGCGATGTGAAGGGTTCGCCACACGTCAGTGCGCTCAGGTTGCACGTAGTCCAACAGCGAGAGCACGACTGAGAGAACTTCGCACAGTGAACACTTGTCACGGAGACGACCGCAATGGAACTCACGGCCGCGAAATTCCAGGAGACGCACCTGTGAGCACCAGGAGAGGCTGCCTGATGGCAGCGTAAGTGACTCAGAGAAATTCATTATTTTCTCCCTAAACGGCAATAACAAGAGAGATGGGGGCAAAGGGTCCAACTTTCATGGGTATCTCACAGCAAACTTTATAGATAAAATTCTGCATAATTTGCAAGTCCCTAACCTAGTTTCATGTTCGTGTATTTGGCAAAAATTTTGCACTGTAAAAAGTGTAAGAATCTCCTCATTAGCCTATTTGGTTAGTTCTAATGTATATTTTGGGAAGCTTAGACATAGTCATAGCTCCTACATGTTAAATTATACTCTGTTCTCTAGCCATTCATTTGCAGAAAATTTATTCTAATAAAATTAGAAAAGCATCTGAACAATTTAATATTTGTTCCCTGAAGTCTTAACAGGTTCTAACGCATCCAGATCCATTCGCTGTGTGAAATACACAGTGGCTAATCAAGGTTTGGCCAATGTGTCCCTTCAGGTGTGCAAAGATGCAAGAATAGTGTCAGCAAACGTGCACGCCCGACGACCTCCTGAACTACTTCACCGTCTCCCCGTTCGCCTGAGGGACGGGCAGCCTGCGGGAGGTCCGAGTGGCTGGTTTCATGTCCTCCTTTCAGCTTCTCCCTCTGGGGCTCTTAACTGTATCGGAACTTACTTACAAAGTGCAAACAAGGATGTTAGGGAGTGCACCCCCGTGAAACCAGAGCTAACCGAGCTGTGACGACGCGTGTTTGCCGTTTACGAGCGGGAATGTCACACGGCACAGGGGCTGTGTGTAGCTCACATAAAAGTGAACTTAAATCGCTTAAACAGTAAATACGCTTCAGCTAGTGCAGCCCAGAGCGTCATTACAAAGTGTCCTTGTCCCAAGTTTCTTCTCAGCGTTGACGGGTTGTGGTCTTGTCCACGCTGCCCGAGAACGAACACGGCAACACAGTCCCCTGTGACAGCATGGCAGGTGCCCAAGATGCGCCCGAGGGAGCGACAGGAGCGATGGGAGCTATTTGCAGGCCTCCGGTCGCCAGGAGGAGGTAACCGGGCGTTTCCAGGGCCGTTTGCTGGGACGTTCCGTAGGAAAGACGCAGCGTTCACAGCAATGTTAGAGGCCGACCCACCAACCAGCCGGACAACAGTGCCCAGACGGTCATTTCGCTGAACCCCAAGGGACCCTCCCAAACAGACTCCATTCCAGCTCCTGCTCTGCCAGAGACGGAATCCCGGACCGGTCCGTCGGGAATCGCGTGTCAGCACTGGTCAGACCATCTGACGGCCGGACCGCCGCCACCCCTGCAGGAGTGACCGTGCCCAAGCCCAACCTGTTCCTCTGTTTCGTTTTGCTTTTCTGCAGTTGGCCCAGCATGACCTCCTCGTCCCCGAGTCCCTCGGGCTGCACAAGTCTGTCGTTTCGTGCAGCTCCCTGGAGCGCCTGTCCACCTGCGAGGTTGGGGGCCGCCCAATTTCCATCGATTTCTGCTCGGACAAAGGCTTAGCACCTTCATGTGCCTCTCAGGTTGTCTTGTCGCAGCTGCAGAAAAGGCAGAAAGTTGCTAGAAGAGCCTTCGCCAGAGTCCCCATAGCCTCCGCTCCAGCAGGCTCGCTGTTGAGGGGAAAACCCTTGTCTCCAGGTTGGGACCCCGCAAACCGCTGTTGTGCTTTGTGCCCCCCGCGGTTTGATGACCAAAAGGAATAGCGTTCATCCATCAGGCAGTCGGACAGCAAGCAGCGGCCTCCAGGTCACGGGCCGACATGGCTGGCCCTCAGTGGCAGGAGAGAGGACAGGCATGACGCCCGTGTCCCCTGGGGTGTCGGGGTGTCGGAACCACCTGCAGGCTACATCGCTGGGATGCCCACACAGGGGCGGGGCCTCACGGGACAGGAGCGCAGCAGGACGCAAAGAAGACGAGCTGCCCTTGAGCTACCTGACCGTACAAATGGAGGAACCAAGTGATGCCCCCAAGTGGTTTTGTTGTCTGAAATTCCTTTTCTGGGGACCCTTAAACATCATCACAAATAGTTCAACTCGGCCAATGAGCGAGCCCCACGTCTGGGACAGGCCAGACAGGAAAGCAGCATCTCCTGTGCAGCGGTCCCTACTGTGCATCCCCCATCTCCTGTTCAGTGGTCCCTACTGTGTGTCCCCCATCTCCTGTGCAGCAGTCCCTACTGTGCGTCCCCCCATCTCCTGTGCAGCGGTCCCT
>PVJL010014501.1:0-13545 GCA_004026885.1 Lyroderma lyra | reverse complement strand
GTGGGGGAGTGCCCCCCAACTCTGGGTTTGTAACTAAAAGGCACGAAGGATCCTATTTAATTCCCACTAAAGCACAATGCTTAGCTAACAAAATAAAGATTATTGAGATCAAAATGAAATGATCCAGTTTCCAGCAATTTCCCGGACACATTAAGTGTCTTTAATGAACCTCAGGACTCCCATTATGGGGTTATTACGACTTGGGCTGCACGGGGATGGCTTGGAGGGGACACAGCCGATTCAGGGTCTCGGAAACATCACGAACCTTCCCTGGCCTGACCCAGCACCGCTCGTGCGGAAAAGGCAGACTTCCGTTCACCTCCCGAAGCGGCGTCCCCGGCCTGATGGCACCGTGCACGTCAAGCCAGCCACGTGGTGGCCAGTCGGCCGCTGCAGTAGCCGCAGGGAGGGGACCCTCTGTGAGGCCAGGGCGCCACTTTTCAGGACCGAGCATTACAGAGGCACCCGGGCCTTGGTACGGCATCGTCTCCCCACCAGGAAAACTCACACCTGCGCAGGCTACGGGGTCCACCCGCATGTGCACTGACCACCTGCCGGGGGAGCCGGGCCGCCCACTCAGGCAGTTCCTGGATTTTGTCACTGACCGGGGCGGAGGGACTCAGTGCAAGTCCCATTTGCTGAAAGCTGTGGCTGCCCCCTGGACACTTCGAGCTCCTCGTGCTTGGGGGCCCGCAGGCCAGAAGCGACAGCTATCCTGTCAGGGCAAGCCGACCCCACCCATCGGGATGACAGACACAGCGGGGGCAGGAGCAGAGCATTTAGGGCCAGCGACGTGCTGGGTGGTGCTCTGACCACCGTTGTCTGCGACTGCAAGTCTGCAGCTCCAGCCTGAGAAGGACACGGTGAGCGCGGCTGAGGTTCCTCAGGGGCAGGGGTGCAGGTGAGACCAGGAGTCGTGAACAGAACTTTAGAGACAGACAACAGCAGGGAAAGGTGACAAGCACAGGGCACGTATGACGCGAGAAGCTTAAGGAAACCACGGGGACGGCACAGACAACGGCATCGGAAGGGAGTCCAGGGTGGTGCTTTACGTGTTATATAAGGAAGACTCACACAGGTGGCAAGTTCCTAGGAGACTCAACATTGATTCAAAAAGAAGCAGAAAATATGAAAACATCTAAAACCATTGCAGACATGGAAATATTAGTAAAGCAATTTAAAAATATTATATGAGGTTTAGACAATTCAGCAGATACGTTAAATGGAACATTCATTTATGGGCACACTATTTTAGGGTACACTATTTTAGGTAGCGAAAAACACAGAAAGGGTTTTCATTTCTTTAAATTATCTAATGAAGCATTCCACCCAAAGGCGGTATGAGAAAATTTCAGCCCATTTCAACTATGAATACAGATGCTGTTCATTAATAACATATAATCAAGTCAAATTCAGCTATGTGTTTTTAATTGGGTTTTTAAATGTTTGTTTAAAAGCAGGAATGCAAGGGTACATTTTTATGAGAAAATCATTAACGTACTTTATAATATTGATCGATTAAAAGAGAAGAAAACTGTATCAGCTGTAATAATAATACACCATAATATCAAATACACCTATATAACTTTAAACACCTAGAAAAATAGGAATGTGAGAAAATTTTCAAACCTGACAAAGACCGTGTTTCAAAAACACGTGTCAAAATACGTCCTGAACCATAAGAGTAAACAAAACAAAGATGACCAATGTCATCGTTAACCGTCACAACCTTGTGGGAGTTCGAGGAAGACAAATGGAAAATAACATAAAGGCTTGAAGCAAAGAAACACATTGATACACCCAGTTGTTGTGTTTGTCTACAAAGAAAATTCCGGAGACTATAAACTATTAGAAGCGAAAGAATTATAAGGTGTGCCTGACATACGTCAATGTAGGAAGTCAGCCGAAACAATGAGATAATGTAGCTGAGAACATGCTAAGATGATACCCAAAAGCCGTAAGCACCTTGGATTTTAGTCTGACAACAACGGCAACAAAACCCCTTGTGGGAAAAGTGTAACAGCCACTGTCTCGGCCCCTCCGAGCCGCTCTGACAAGATGCCACAGCCTGGGGCGCTGACCAAGGCAGAAGTTCACTCACAGTTCTGGAGACGTGTGTCTGCAGTCAGGGTGCCGGCAGGGTGCGCCACGGGCCTCCTTCTGGGGTGCAGACTTCTCGTGGTGTCTACGAGGCAGGGGGGACGAGGGAGACGTGAGGGAGCGCGTCTAGCACAGCACGAGTCCCTTCCGCGATGCGCCTTTCTTACGACCTGATCACCCCCCAGGGGCCCCACCTACTAATGTCGTCACCTACTAAAGGTGATGACCTTTGGGGGTTAGGATTTTAACCTATTTTAACAATCAGAGCATAGCCACTATCACAAAACATAAAACAAAACTTACATAAATGAAGAACTTTTTTTAATAAAAGGAAATTAGTATTATAAAGATGAGTTCTTGGTACTATGAGCTACGGATTCAGTACAGTATATAAAATTCCAAAAGAGTTTTCACACAATTAGCCAACTGATCCTAAGATACACAGATAAGGAGAAAAATGGAATAATCAGGGAAAATTAAGATGAATGAGAAAAGAGTTTCCTTACCAGTTAATAAGATTTACTATAGTTAATAATTATCTATTATCATGATATTAATCATAAGGTACAGAGTCAAGAGTCAGAAATATATGAGAAGTTTTTGTATGAGAATTTGACATCAATACCAAAAGAGACATTGGTATTATTAGATAGTGTTCAGGCAAATTTAAGCTTACATCTATGGCCATCTATGCATTAAAAGCAATTCCAAATCACTTAAAAACATGTGTAAATAAAGAAAAAGGAAAACAGAAAGCTAAAAAAGTTTTAAAAGATGATGCAGATAAATATTCTCATGATATTAGGGTTAGGGGAAAATAATTGGCAAATTTAACAACATTAAAATTTGAAAACTTCGACTTAAGATATCATAAACTCATTTAACAGTAAGCTATAATTTTAAAATATTTCAGTCCACATAACTGATACATGATTACTAGCCACAAAATATAATTAGAAACCACAACAGATCAATAAGAAAAATAATCTTTTATAAAATTGGAAAAAATATATGCAATTTAAAGCACAAGAAACCTGCACAACCAATTAACATAAAAACTGTGCTCAGCCTGAACCGTAATCAGCAAAATGCAAACTGAAAGAACTGTGGGCAGTGGCATGACGTCCCTCCGAAGATGCCCAGGGCTTGACCCCTAGGAACTCTGGGCTTTGCGTGACAGGACTTTGCAGAGTTAGTTAAGGGCATGGGCCTGCAGAAGGGGGTGTGATCCACCTGGATTACTAGGTGGCCAGTCTGATCCATGAGCCTGTAGAGCAGACTCGTCCAGTGGCCAGTCTGATCCATGAGCCTGTAGAGCAGACTCGTCCAGTGGCCAATCTGATCCATGAGCCTGTAGAGCAGAGACTCGTCCAGCGAAAACGAGGCGGGCGAGGCACGAGGTGGAAGTCTGAGAAACTCCAAGGGTGATAGGGACTGGACCTCCCTGCTGGGTGGAACCCCACAGAAAGATTGAGAAGCAATGCGGGAAGCCTGGAAGCTGGGTCCCTGACAGTTGGTAAGAAACAGGATGGAATTCGGCCAACACCTTGACTGAGTTTTGCAGTGGATTCATCCTTCCCCTCAGGACCTAGAAACACAGACCTACGAACACGCTGGATTTTTCCCCGTGAGGGTCTACACACAGGGCCCAGCTGAGGCTCGCTGCTCCCAGATTTCTGACGGACAGAACGGTGAAATACTAAATGGTGGTTATTTTAAGTCACTAGATCTGTGGTAATGCATTATGGCACCAATGGAAACCTAATAGGGAACCAAAAATGATCAGCTTGGCAAAGATTTAAGCAAGTCCTGATGAAGATGTCCGGAAACTATCCAGCCACAAACGCTCCCATTTCTCATATGACACGGCTGGATACTTTCCAGACAGCCCTTGTGTACAGGACGCGTGCTGGTCCGAGTACAGGTTGACACGGGGACACCAGGGAGCAAGCACTTTTATCTGGTTAAATTAAACATCTTTGGACCCACAAATCCCACCTCTAGGTGTCTGTCCTACAGATGAGGGCTCAGGAAGACATGTATTAAATGCTTTTGTATTTTACAATAATTGTAAAGGTTAAAAATGAACAAAAGCACAACGACCACTCAGAGAATGAAAAAATGGTTTATTCATTTAATAGAATGCTAGGCAACAGTTGTTATGGCTTCACTTCTCATTTAATAATCATTAGAAAAAGAAGATAAAAATATGTAAGAGTTTTGAATGCTCAATCTATAGAAGACACTTGACGCTTAACATATGTTAATTATTTTAATCTTGGTGGCTCTTTAAAGTAGAAATAATAGTTACACTAATTTAAAGAGGAGAAAACCAAGACCAGTGAAAGTTAAATAACCCACCCAAGGTCATCAGTAAGGACTCCAGGTTTGACCTTGTATGTTGTGGTTGACGTGAGTGGTGGCCCATAGAGTTGATCAGTACACATGATGAGGGGCCTTGCAAGATAAATATGGTTTATCGGTATCAGAACTTGAACTCTAACCCAAGCCTCATGGCTCCAGAATTCATGCTGCTAATTACCATACTGTAATTGCTGTAGTACACAGTTATTAAACCCCTGCGGTATTCCAGGCACCGAGTGAGCCCCTAGTAACGTCCGAGGCAGTGGACCAGTGAGGACTTAGCCATGTAGAAAGATGCAGTTAAAGGGTGAGGTGAAGATGCAGTTACAGCGGAGTGTGACGCTGTGCAGAAAGAGGTGTAGCAGGATGATGGCCACCAGGGCAACGTAGTTATGGGGGGTGGGGGATGGGGAGGGGACTGAGGAAGGTCTGAAACAAGAGACACTGAAAAAGGCGAGTTCACGACTGGTAAAAAAAAAAATGCTTGGGGGGTACCCCTCCTCAGGGAGAGCGGGTGAGGGGCGTAGGGAGGGACAGAGCGGGGAGAGGAGGAAGGAGGGAGGGAGGGAGAGAAGGAGGGAGGGAAGCCGTCTCTCAAGGCCTGAAGGAACTCTCATGGGTGCTTTCCTCTTTCTGGTTTGTGCTCCTTACAGAACGCTTTCTGCACATCTGCAGCATCCGAGACGCAATGAAACGAAAACGTCCCATCAGACCTAACCCTTGCCTTACAGGGGCCACAATGAGTGGCACTTGACATTCAAAGGGAGTGCTTCTTGGGGCACTCAGGGCGCCCTCCACCGCAGAGCTGCCATCGCCCAGGCCCCTTCCCTGTTATCACCAGCAATGCTTTACAGCAAACCTCAAAGCATTTCCCACCATTGGAGCTGAAATAACGTGCACGTGTGGGGGGCCGGCGGGTGTTTCTATAAAGAAGCAAAGGTCTTCTTTGCGGACCCACAGGAAGAGGAGCCTGTGCGTGTAGAGAACTGCGGCACACGTGGGAAGCACCCCAGGGCTCTGCCAAGTCCGGCCTCAGACACCAGCCTCGAAAACGCAGGAAGGAATGCAGACAACCACCATCGTCACTCGTGACCACGAAAGCCCCGGAGTCCCCTGACAAGGGCCAAGAGACTACCGAACAGGATTCTGGACTTTTAGAAGAGAACTGTCAGGTTGTAAATATAATGATAAACGAAAGATCCGAAATTATTCCACAAGGAATGCAAGAGAAAGGGAGGCACCAAACTTCAGTTTTCTCAAATGGTGGGAGATTAACTTCTTTATTGTCTAAGGTAAGTTTTAGTGTTTAACCACATTCCAAAAACAATTATGCAAAATTACATCACTGCATACATTTTTTTGTGGGTTTTTACTTACTTTTTAAAAAATAACGAATGTCAGAGAAAGGCAGTCTAGAGCTTTTCTTCTATGGCCTAGCAACACGTGCAAATACAGATCTGCAGAAGCAAAAGTAGTGACCTTGCTGTTGTGCCTGCCTCTAACATCTAGAAAGAGCTTTGCATTATCACTGCACTTCTCACAGACTTTGTGGGCACTCTAGACACAGACATTGTCGTGTGTGTTTTTCAGTGTCGTCATTAAATGAACCACTACGCCCATCATCTTTCTGGAAAAATAAAAATAGAGAAACAAAACAACCCAGTGGTCCTATATTAAAAATTAGCATCCTAATTAGCATCTCATTAATCGGACTTGAAGGACGTGCTCGTGCCAGTATGTAATGCGAGACAACTCTGCAACGTGACTGTGTAGGAGGAAGCGCCTCATCGCACCCCGAGGTAGTACTCGGGGGGCGCGAACCCCTGAAGGGCCTTCCCCAGAACACCGAGGTGGCCGGGAAGTCTCAGCTACAAGGCGGATACCTTGGAAATCATCCTCGCGTCCCATGGCTGACCTAGTGGCTCTTCCATGGACGTGCCCACTGCAATCCTCCTTCCTCGCAGCATTGCAGGGCTGTGCTTTAAACGTCTTTTCCTCTCGTTCCTGGGCTCATGCCCCGCCCCAGCCAGCGCTCACTGGAGTCCCTTTTCCAGTCTTGTGACTCGGCCCTGCACCCCAACACGTGGGCGGAAGAGATGTGGGCAATTTCCACCCACATCCCTCTTGGTCCACAGGTGGGGCCTTGGTTCTAGAAAGCTCCCTCCATCCACGGGGCCCAGGCCAAGGACCCCAGAGGACGCTTGGTCCTCAGTGAATCGCCCACCTGCCTTGGGCTGCTCCCGAGTCTCTGGATCGCAACGGCTTAGCCCTTGCTTCATCGAGAAGCTTCTGTCTGAAACGGGTCTTATTTTCTTATCCATTGCGCCGTCCTAGGTTTTGATCGGAGCACTCGATCCATTTGCATTTATACTCATTATTGATCGGTACGTAGATCTTGCCATTTTGTTACTCATATTTTGAATTTTTTTTCCTTCTTCTTCCTAAAGGAGTCCCATGAGCAGTTCTTGAATACCGGTTGGGTGGTGATGAACTCCTTTAGCTTTTATTGTCCCGGAAACTCTTCACCTGCCTTCAATTCCGGGTGGAGTCATCTGGGGGGTAAGTCCTAGCTTTCCGGCACGTGGACTACTTCCTGCCAGTCCCTCCTGGTCTGCAAAGTTCCTATTGAGAAATCAGCTGGTGGTCCTATGGGACCTCCCTGGTGTGTAACTAACTGCTTTTCTCTTAAGATTCTCTTTGTCTTAAACCTTTGGCGTTTTAATTATGACCAGAAGAGACTAAAATTAAAGGGACAGAAAAAGGGATTTCATGCAAATAAAACAGCAATATTATACTAGACAAAACTGACTTTAAAACTATAACACGAGACAAAGAAGGGCCCCGAAATTCCACTTCTGAGCATTTAGTCAAAGAAACCCAAAACACGACTTTGAAAAGACACGTGCGTCTCCGTGTTCCTGGAACGATTATTTACAATAACCAAGGGGGATTAGGGGGCTGGGTGAGAAGGGGGAGGGGATTAAGATGTGCAAATCGCCGGTTAGGAACACCCACAGGACGTAACGTCCGGCGCAGGGGGTACCGTCAACCATAGTGGACACCATGGCTGGTGTCCAACGGGGACCACCCGTACCGGGGCGACCACGTGGTCGTCGTATAAATTCCTAATCTTGGTGCTACACCGGACACTAACGTGACCTTGTGCGTCAACGGGACCTGAAACGTAAAAGGAGTTGTTTTGAAAACTGATTCTCAACTATTTCCCTTTTCTAGCTTTTTCCTCTTTCCTTTACGGACCTTGCTGGTGCTTGCTGGGGGTCAGGACACACGTGTCAGAAACACTGGACGCTACAATGGCAGAAGCCGTTTCCAAAGGGAGCGAGCAAGCCCGACAGCTGCGGTCAGGCTCCGGCAGAGACGGTCCACGCAGCCCGTCGGGCAACACGCGAAACAACACGACCGAGCTCACACCCTCATCCTGATTTTACGGGAAACAAATCCACAGTCTGAGAACTTGTGTCCTCAGTGTCACAGGAGCGCAAACATCCTGGGGACACTAGTCAGGGAAGGAAACCGCAACCTGCAGATTCCCAGACGCATGGGCCTTGCTGCTCTGCCGCCCGGCCGTCTCCGGATGGGAGGAAACTGTTTGTCTCTTTTCCCGTCTCCCCAGTTGCCCTTTCTAGGTGGCCTCCTGGGACGTCTCTTGAATTCTCAAAATTGGCATCAGCCACTGTCCACGTCCGTGAGGGCCGCTCGGCCGTGGTATCGACGAGCCACCGAGTTACATTTGCTGTGTCCAAGCCGAAGGGCGTGGTGAGGCCCACGGTCTCCTCCTGCTTCCGGAAATCACTCGGTTCTTCCGATGGTCTGGGAAGCAATGCCCGTCAGCCTTCCAGGCCCCGGACACTCGCCCTCCGACAACCCTTCGCTGCCTCCTGCCCGCTCTGTGACGTCTCAAGTCCTGACACGGAAAGCGCGTCTTAGCTCGGGGTCCCCAGCTCGCAGAAGGTCCTTGCGTCTTGGCTCCCCTCCTGCCCTCATCCAAATTCTGCCCTTGCGTTTGAGACCGTCCCACCTGGAGGTCCTCTTTCCTCCCCTTCCGCCCTCCGTGCGCAGGACTCGGACGCTCCCACGTCACCGAGTGGTGGACGCACGGGCTGGTGTTCGGTGCTCCCTGCAAGCGGAGCCTAAGCCGGCCTGGTTTGCCGCGGGCGTAGGCCCAGCCTCGCTGCTCCTGCCGCTACCGGAAGGGTTTTCACCGCCGCAGGAGCGGGCAGTACGGACTCCGCACCCAGGGGACGGCCCGTGACGGTCCGTGTGGCACTGAGCACATTACGTCACATCCCTGTGACTCAGCTTCCGCCTCTGTGAAGTGGGGCGACGGAACGGCACTCGGAGAGCGCTACACGGGTGACGGCACGTGGCCTGCGCGGCACACGGCTCCGCTCGCGCTCTCATCGCGTGAACTCTGTTCGACAACCCGCTCCGGACTCCAAAAGTGAGCTCGGCCGGGCCTCCCGCTCGCAGCCGGCTGCACGCCTCCTGTTGCTGCAGACTTCCCTCATTCCTCAGTTTCTCCCTACGCCATCCTTCCTCCTTCACAGCCTTCCAGAAAGAACGTCCCTCACACCTGCAGATGACAGAGAGTCCACAGGAGAACCGAGAACGGCGACGTCCGCTCTGGAAGGGCCCCCTGTGTTGGCCGCCTTGCAGGTCTGACGTCGCCCGCCCTGGCTTCCGCCTTTCCGCCCAGACCAGCACGGCCCCAGGGAAGCACTCCCCCCGCCTCGCCGCCTTCACGTTCCGGGAGGTTCCCGCGGCTCCCGGACCCGGTTGTCTCCGCTTTAAGGGCAGAAGGTCGCACCCGGTCCGCAGCGGCCCCTGCACGTGAGCTGCAGTCCTGAGGGGTTTTTGTGGTCATCCTCTTGGTTTCTGTGCCGTCCAGCGAGGCTACCGGATTCCGTACGGTCACAGGATTGTAAACACCCGGAAGCCAATGGACTCTTTTATGCCCCAAAGTTATCGAGGACGGTTACATCGAGCACCTTCATTCCCCACGAAGAGCCAAGTGCGCACGCGATGACTTTGCCGTAAGTCACGCCTCAGGGTTAGCAGAGCCGAAAAGGGACTGTCATCACTCAGCGTGTGACACGTCGTTAGCACCCCAGTGGCTTTTCACGGAAAGGAGAAGCCTCATCGTTCGGAGCACGGCATCATGGGTCTCTTAGACCCTGTGAGTCACACGTGTGACGACTCCGTGGGCTTTTCCCCACGACAGACGGTTGGTTAAGCATCGCCCACTTCCAGCGAGAAGTAACCACTGGGGTTCCGCGCCTCGTGGTCTCCTCGGGGCGCACCTTAAGCCCCACCGGGGAACTACATCGCCGACGGGGACACGTGGGACGCTGTGAGCACTACAGGAACAGTCATCCGGCGCCACGGTCACATCGTCCTCGTGCACTCCGGCTGCTGCGACGAAAACACCACCGACTGGGCGACCCGCCCACGGCAGCACCTGCCTGCAGGTCTGAAAGCCGCGAAGCCCAAGGTCAAGGCACCACCAGACTCCGTGTCTGGTGACGTTATTCGTGGCTGGCCATCGTCCCTCTGGGACCTCACATGGCAAAAGGGCCCGGGGAGCCCTGTGCGGCCTCCTTCCTGGGGGCCTGACCCCAGTCACCAGAGTCCATCACTCCCCGAAGGGCCCACCTCCAAACGCTGTCCCGCTGGGGACGGGAGCTTCAGTCCATGACGGCAGCAGGAATATGGTCATTCTAGAGCCTCCATCCACAAAGCTGCGTCCACACCGCGTGCAGCACTTCCACTCCGGTAGCTGCGTGTTTTGTGCAATGGGCCAACGAGTACAGCAGCTCCTCAGCTCCCACAACCGGCATTTTCCTTGTAAATTCACAATCAGCCGAAGGAAACACGAACTGTAAGTCAGACAGACGCGGACTCACAGACTGGTCACTGCTAACGGGGCAGAAACTGGTCGTCGTCCCCTTGGGGACATTCTGCACCTTTTCTGTAATGGCTCCAATGTGGCTGAAAACTCTGACGCACTAAAATGAAGAACGAGTCTCAGCCACCCCTGGGCCGGTACGTGCGAACGAGGCCACGGTCCAGCCCCCGAGAGGAAACACAGACGGTCGGTGAACGGCTTCTAGAAAAGGCCCTTAGAAGAGCGTTGGCCCTCGTCCCGTCCTTCCCGGCACCCAGAACCTGAGCATAGCGGACGGGGGGGACACATGGCCTGAGGCCACGAGGTAAGCCGGGGACAGGAGGCCGCCCGCCGCCCAGCGACCAGGAAGACGCCAGCCCCCGTGCCGCGGGACGCGCCCGCCGGCACTAACGCCGGGAGGGTGTCTCACGGACGTGGGTACATCACGGAGTGGAACCCTGAAGATCGGGGGGACGGTCTGAGAAACACTTGTACGAGTTTGATGAACTCGCTGCCTCCATCGACCACACCCCTACAAGGTGGAGCCAGAACCTTCCGTGCTATTTCCCGCCAGAGGCGGCTGAATGCCGTCGTCCCTCCGCTGAGCTTTGTTGCTGCTTGGGCTCTTTGCTCTCCGTTTCATTTCTGGACCGAAGGACTGGGTGCTCTTCCGTTCGGTCCAGAAACCCCCTCGTCCTCGTTGCTCTTGAAACTTTCTCTGACAGTCAAACATGCAGCATCTGGGCGTCCTCGGGTCGTGATTAGCTGCGTATCTGCAGACTCGGAAGGCGTTTGCCCTCCAGCTAAGGGCTGGGTTAGGGCTCGTTTCGTCCTGTTTTCGTGGGAGGGTCGTTGGCTTTGCTATTTACATTGAGAGACACGTGACGATTGAAGTGGGACCAATGAGTGAGCACCCCCAAACAATGCATGAGGACAAAGACTGCCTGGGGCACCCCAAAGTGCGCACGCCCTCGAGGCTCGGGGGAATCTGTGGACGGGTGTCCCCGCGTCATTGCTGGTCACCCCAGAGGAAGCACGGCTCCTCACACGCCTACGGCTCCCTGTGCCAACTCACCCAGAATCGTGACCCGAGGGAGCGGGCTGGAGGTCACGCCGCACTGGCGTTGTCACATGTCTGATGCAGTGTCTCTCCTCTCACAGGTGGCCCTCAGAGTCCCCTCAGCTCCAGGCTCCACTAAACCTGGAACCGCCCCTACCTGGTGCCTCGCTGTTCCGGTTCCGTCTTAATTCTAAGTCCACCTGCTCAGGGCCGTCTGGGCATCACATTTCCCTCATCTGAGAGTCGCTTTTCTCAGCAAAATGAGGGCTGAATCCCCCCTCAGGGTTGTGGGTGGGTGAAAGACTTCTTCACTGCCTGGATCAATGCCTTCAGCATCAATAACCTAAAATCACTGCCTGGATCAACGCCTTCAGTATCAATAACCTAAAATCACTGCCTGGATCAACGCCTTCAGTATCAATAACCTATAATCACTGCCTGGATCAATGCCTTCAGTATCAATAACCTAAAATCACTGCCTGGATCAACGCCTTCAGTATCAATAGCCTAAAATCACTGCCTGGATCAACGCCTTCAGCATCAATAACCTAAAATCACTGCCTGGATCAACGCCTTCAGTATCAATAACCTAAAATCACTGCCTGGATCAACGCCTTCAGCATCAATAACCTAAAATCACTGCCTGGATCAACGCCTTCAGTATCAATAGCCTAAAACTCACGGCTGTTTTTGTGGCTGCTAAGCCCCTAAGGGCACCGCCAGGACACGCCACGAGAAGCGCCACGTGGTGGTCTCCGACTCGCTCCTCAGTGACGCAAACGGAGGGACGATGTGATCCGGCTCGTCGAACCTGTCGGCTCTTCTGTGTCATCGTGCTGGCGTTTGTCTCCTGCTACACGGTGGTTTCTAGAAGCCTGGAAAGAGCCCTCCACACCCCCGTGCGCTGAAGTGCCGTCGATTGTGCTCAGAACGAGACTCTGAAAAGCGCGTGATGGTCAGAAAAACACGTTCGAGCCCCACAGAGCGGAGGAGCCGTGCTGCCCGGGCAGGCGCGCGAGGCAGACGCACCGAGGACGCTTTCTTTCACAGAATCGGAACCCCATGTCACTGTGCTCCCAATGTCACCCCAGAGAAAGGAATACAATTGTCACACGCGTTGTCTCGCCCAGCTCACGTTCCAGGAATGTTTGTTCGACCTCAGGGGGTGAGTTCCTGTTGGTCAGGCGGGCGCCCAGACAGACGTGCTCACGCGCTTGTCCGGGCTGAGACGAGGTCGGAGACGCGGAGAGACGCGGGCTGCGCTGCTGACGCTCCCCAGTGGGTGACGGTCACACACCCGAACACCAAACCCGAACACCAAACCTGAACACCAAACCCTCACACAGCTGGGAGCCTGCAACGTGCTGAGGGCTGTGAAATTCCAATTACAGAAGAAATGACCAATTTTCCGTACGTGGAGTCTCAATGTGGCTTTCAGAAGGTTGGTGACGTGCAACGTGTTTGTTTGTTTATTACTGTATTGGACAAGACCGATTTGGATTTTAGCAATTACGTGAGCATTTGTATGCCGAAACCTGGCAGAGAGCTGGTTCAAAATATTTGCTGAATGAATGGATGGTTTAATGAGTAGCTGAGTAAATAAATTGAATAAATTGTTTCAGATCGAGTTCATCAAATTGGATAAAATGAAAATTTAACTCTCCCGCACTGCTCTATGAAAATTTTGGTTCAGTTGTGCTTTCTGATTTCTTTTGACAAAATATTTTAGATCTATTTTTACTCTAAGGATTTATGCAAATCACACTTAATCACTCTATTAGACAGTTCTGAATGAAGCATTTCCACTTACTCACAATTACTTGATAGCTGTAGTTATTCAACCAATTTCCGTGCTTATTTCCTCCATTTATAACATTGGAGGTTTCATAGTAATTACAGGGAACAGAAATGATTTATATACGTGTGTGTTGAAATACTCTTAGATAAAGTAATTCCTTACGACTGTCCACATTTGTCTCAAAACCGGATATGCAAATGAAGCTCCGTGGGTGATTAGCTTGTGTCATTGGAGGCCCACGGACCCCATTCAGAGAGCTTGTGGGAAAAGAGAAAATCGGAATAAGAAGTGGCCCCTCGTGTGGTGACCTTGTGGCAC
>PVJL010014500.1:0-27846 GCA_004026885.1 Lyroderma lyra | reverse complement strand
AACAACAAAAAAACAAACAACCCAATTGAAAAGTGGGCAGAAGAACTAAACAGACACTTCTCCCATGAAGAAATACAAATGGCCAGCAGACATATGAAAAAATGCTCATCCTCATTAGCTATCAGGGAAATGCAAATCAAAACCACAATGAGATACCACCTCACACCTATGAGAATGGCTATTATCAACAAGACAAGGAATAACAAGTGCTAGAGAGGATGTGGAGAACAAGGAACTCTGGTACACTGCTGGTGGGAGTGCAAACTGGTACAACCACTGTGGAAGGCAGTGTGGAGGTTCCTCAGAAAAATTGGGAATCGAGCCACCATTGGACCCAGCCATCCCCCTTCTGGGGATCTATCCAAAAGACTTGAAAACCTTTGTCCGCAAAGACCTATGTACCCCAATGTTCATTGCAGCGCTGTTCACAGTGGCCAAAACATGGAAACAACCAAAGTGCCATGCGACAGATGACTGGATAAAGAAGCTGTGGTACATATACACAATGGAATATTACTCAGCTATAAGAAAAGATGAAATATTGCCATTTGTGACAAAATGGATGGACCTGGAGATCATCATGCTAAGTGAAATAAGCCAGACAGAAAAAACAAAGAACTGCATGATTTCGCTCAGGCGGAATATAAAACTGAAAGCAAAGAAAAAAGGAAATGAACAAATAACCCATGGACACAATCAATAGTTTAATGTTTATTTGAGACGAGTGGGTTAGGGAGGGGAGAAAGGGGAGGGCGTGGGAGATGATAGGGGGAAGCTAAATATAAGGTGATGGAAAGAGAAGTCACATTAGGTGGTGAACTTATTATACATCAAGTTGACAATGCACTGTAGAATTGTATGCCTGAAACCTATGTAATCCTTGCTAACAGATGTCACCCCAATTAAAAAAAAAAAATTAAAAAAATAAATTAAAAAAAAAGATACGACATCCATTTATGATCAAAACACTAAGTAAAATAGGTATAAAAGGAAAGTATCTCAACATAATAAAAGCCATCTATGACAAACCCTAAGCTAACATCATAGTGAATAGGGAAAAGCTGAAACCTATTCCCCTAAGATCCAGAAGAAAACAGGGATGTCCCCTGTCACCATTGCTATTTAATATAGTACTGGAAGTTCTAGTCACAGCAATCAGGAAAGAGAAAAGAATAAAAGGTATCCAAATTGGGAAAGAAGAGGTCAAATTGTCACTATTTTCAGATGACATAATCCTTTATATAAAAATATTGCAAAGATTCCACCAGGAAACTATTAGAAACAATGAATGAATACAGTAAAGTCACAGGATACAAAAATCAATGTACAAATATCAACAGCATTCCTATATATAAACAGCAAATCCTCAGAAAAAGAAATGAGGGAGTCAATTCCCTTTGCTATCACAACAGAAAGTATGAAATACCTGGGAATTAACTTAACAAAGAATGTGACAGACCTGTACACGGAAAACTATAAGACACTTTTTAAAGAAATTGGAACAGACTTTAAGAGGTGGAAAAATATCCCCTGTTGATGGATAGGAAGACTTAACATTGTTAAAATGGCCATTCTGCCCAAAACAATCTATAGATTCAATGCAAAACCTACCAAAATCCCACAATCATAATTTCATAAAATAAATAAAAGAATTATCAGATTTATATGGAGCCATAAAAGACCTCAAATTGCCACAGCAATACTGCATAAAAGGAATAAGACTGGTGGCATTTCATTACCTGACTTCAATTTCTATTACAAAGCATCAATATTCAAAACATCTTGGTATTGGCAGAAAAACAGAAATATAGACCCATGAAAGAGAACTGAAAATCCAGAAATAAATCCACAAATATATGGACAAATATTTTTTTTTCACATTTTATTTTATTTTTTTACTTTTTTTTTTTTTTTTTTTTTTTTTTTTTTTTTTTTTTTTTTTTTTTTTTTGCTTTTTGCTTTTTGGTATGTGGGTAGCTCCCTGGCTGGGAATCCAACCCAGGCCACAACGCTGACAGCACCAGCGCTGAAGCCTTAAGCCACTACACCATCAGGGAACTTCCTGGACAAATAATTTTTTATAAAGTAGTGAAAAACACAATGGGGAAAAGAGAGCCTCTTTAGTAGGTGGTTCTGGGATAACTGGAAAAACATATTGAAAGAAATTAACCTGAACTGTAAACTCTCTCCATACACAAAAATTAACTCAAAATAAATTAAAGACCTTCATATAAGACCAGCAACAATAAACTGTATAGAAGAAGACATTGGTACTAAACTTATAGACCTAGGACTCAAGGAAGACTTCATGAACCCATCCTCAAAGGCAAGGGAAGTAAAAGCAAAAATAAATGAATGGGACTATATCAAACTAAAAAGCTTCTGCACAACTAAAGAAACCATCAAGGCAAAGAGACAGCCAACTGAATGGGAGAAAATATTTGCAAATAACGCATCAGATAAGGGTCTAATATCTAAACTATATAAAGAACTAATAAGACTTAACAACAAAAAAACAAATAACCCAATTGAAAAGTGAGCAGAAGAACTAAACAGACACTTCTCCCATGAAGAAATACAAATGGCCAGCAGACATATGAAAAAATGCTCATCATCTTTAGCTATCAGGGAAATGCAAATCAAAATGACAATGAGATACCACCTCACACCTGTGAGAATGGCTATTATCAACAAGACAAGGAATAACAAGTGCTGGAGAGGATGTGGAGAAAAAGGAACTCTCGCACACTGCTGGTGGGAAAGCAAGTTGGTACAACCTCTGTGGAAGACGGTGTGTAAGTTCCTCAGAAAATTGGGAATGGAGTTACCATTTGACCCAGCAATCCCCCTTCTGGGGATCTACCCAAAAGACTTGAAAACCTTTGTCCAGAAAGACTTATGTACCCCAATTTTCATGGCAGCGCTGTTCACAGTGGCCAAAACATGGAAACAACCAAAGTGCCCTGTGACAGATGACTGGATAAAGAAGCTGTGGTACATATACACAATGGAATATTACTCAGCTATAAGAAAAGATGAAATATTGCCATTTGCAACAAAATGGATGGACCTGTAGATCATCATGCTTAGTGAAATAAGCCAGACAGAAAAACCCAAAAACTGTATGACTTCACTCATATGCGGAATATAAAACTGAAAGCAAAGAAAAAAAGAAATTAACAAACAAAAAAATAATACATGGACACAATCAATAGTTTAATGTTTATTTGTGGATGAGTGGGTTAGGGAGGGGAGAAAGGGTAGGGGATTGGGAGAGGAGGGAAGGGAAGTAAATATATGATGATGGAAAGAGAAATCACATTAGGTGGTTAACTTATTATACAAGGTGACAATGCACTGTAGAATTGTATGCCTGAAACCTATGGAATCTTTGCTAACAGATGTCACCTCAGTAAAATTTTTTAAAAAATTTTAGACCCAAAATTTGGGGTTGTCTTATACATGGCAGTAATTGGCTAATATTGATTTCTTAATGTTAAGTTTAAAAAGTAGGGGTCATATATACATGGGGACATTTTATAGACAGAAAAATACAGTAAGTTTAAAATTAGAGTTAAGGTGAGGTTTCAGTTTATGATTTGTGTTAGGGTTAAAATGAATGGGTTAGATTAAGGCAAAATTTTGTACTCAAGTTTAGGTTTCTTGTTATGTTTTGGTTCATGTTAGAGTTAGATTGAGGGTTAGGTTAAGGTTTGCTTTGAGATGAGGGTTTGGCTTTAAATTAGGATTAGGATCTGGGTAATATCTAGGGTTAGGGTTAGTTTTATAGTAAAGTTTAGGCTTATGTTTTAAGATGGGTTTAAGTTTAGATTTTGCATTGAGGTAAGGATGGGGCTGGAGTTGGGTTTCTATTTAGGGTTAGGTTTATGGTTAGGGTTATGTTTTGAGTAAGCTTTAAATAGGCATTAGGTTGAAGATTGATGTTATGATTATGACTAAGGTTATGTTCGGGTCATAGTTAGCCTTGAGGTTAGGGTTTGAGTTAAAATTAGGGTCAGTGTTAGTATTAGGTATGGGGTTAGGATTTTATTTAAGTTTAGGGTTCGTGTTAAATTCAGATTATAGTTTAGGGTTAGGGGTCATGCTGAGTTTAAGATTAGTGTTAAGATTAGGGTTTGGTTTAGGTTTAAGGTAAGGGCTAGGGTTTGATTACATTTTTTATTAAGGTTAAGGTTATTATTAAGGTTAAAGTTTTCTTTGAAGTTAGGATTTAATTTTAAATTAGGATTAGGTTTAATTTCTATTTAGGTAATGGGCTAGGGTTAGGATTAGGTTTATTAATAGGATTAGAGATTGGTTTAGAGTTATATTTAGCTTTGAGGTTAGGTTTTGAATTTAAATTAGTGTTAGGTTTAGGATTAAGGTTAGGTTAAGGGTTTCAATTAGTGTTAGGTTTAAGGTAAGGATTAAGTTTGCAGGAAGATTTAAAGTCAGAGATAAGGTTAGGTGTGAGTTTATCATAAGTGTTGGATTAGTGTTAGTGTTAGGGTGAGGGCTAAAATTATGTTTATGTGCAGGTTTAGGTTTGGGGGGTTGGGTTCAGATTTTTATATTCACAGTTCATGTTAAAATTAGATTTGGGATGTGTTCTAAGGTTATGGTTTGCTTTAAGGTAAGAATTTGGGTGTAAATTAGTGTTAAGATTAAGTTTAGGTACAGTTTAAGTTTAGGGTTAAGTGTATGTATAGGGATAAAATAAGATGTTAAGTTCAGAGTTAGGGTTAGACGTTAGGATGTGGCTTTGAGTTAGGCTTATTATTAGAATTAATGTTAGGTTAGGGATACATTTAGTTTTAGGGTGGATTTTATGATTAAGGTTAAGTTTAGGATTAGGTTTAAGGTTAGGTTTTTGTGTAACTAGGGTTAGGATTAGGGTTAGGGTTAAAGATAGGTAAGGACTAAGATTAGGGTGAGGTTTACAATTATGATTATGGTTAGTGGTAGGGTTTGCCTCTGAGTTAGGTTTACTGTTAGAGTTAGTGTTTCATTAATATTAGGGTTATTGTTGAAATTAGGGTTATGTTTTGAGTCAGGATTATAATTAGGTTTAGGGGTAGCATTAGCATTTGAGTTAGGTTTAGGGTTAGGTGTAATTTTAAATTAGGTTTAATGTTATGACTATAGTTAGAGTTAGCTTTGAGACTGGGATTAGGTTATAAGTGATGGTTAAATTTAGGGTTAAGGTAAGAGTTGGGAATCAGTTCATGTTTTAGTTTAGGGTGAGGGTTAGGCTAAGGTTTGAGTTTATGATTAAGTTTAGGATCAGGGTTAGATTTAACTTTGAAGCTTAGAGTTGAGGTTAGGATTAGATTAAGGGCTAGGGTAGAGATAAGTTTAGAATTAGTGTTTAAAAGGGGCTAGGTTTTGAATCAGGGTTCGGGTTAGAGTTAGAGTTAGAGTTGGGGTTAGAGTTAACTGTCAGTTTATCATGAGGGTTATGGTCATAAACTCATAGTTAAGTAATAATAAACTCATGTTTAGAGTTAGCTTTAAGGTTATAATTTGAGTATAAACTAGGTTTAATTTTTGGTTTATGGTTAGAGAAAGGGCTTTGGTTAGGGTTGGGTTTAACTTTTAGTTAGAGTTAAGGTTAGATATGAAGGTACTGTTAGGTTTAGGCTTAGTGTTAGGGTCAGGTTTAATTTATGATGATATAGACTTAAATTAGCTTTGAGGTTTCTGTTTGGCTTTAAATTAAGTTTAAAGTTATATTTAGGGTGAGTGTAAATCTAAGGTTAGGTTTATGTTTAGTGTTAGGGTTAGGTTTTAAGTTAAAGTTTGGATGAGAGTTAAGTTTAGCTTTAGCTCATAGTTTATGATTAGGATTGGGGTTAAGGTAATGGCAAGGGTTAGAATTTTGTTTAGTGAAAGTTTTAGGATTAGTTTTTGAGTGTGAGCTTTAGGGCCTTTTCCAACATTCTGGATGTGTGTCCTTGTGAAATTTGCAATTTCTCAAAACATGGATCTGTGCCTATCTCTGAGTATTGAAATTATGTTATGTTTTCATTTTCTAAGCTTTCTAAAATTATTATATTGCTTTTATAGTGAAGAGCTTAAGTTTCTCCCCTAGGACTGAAAATTCTGCTAGTTAATTCTAGCTTACTTTCAAGTTTCTTCCATTTTTAACTAAAGTAGGTGCAACTTACTTAGTTTTCTGTATTCTACAGGGTTCATTCTGTCTTTCAATGGGCTCCATTGTAAGCCTATTTTAGAACTTTAAATAATCATTTCTATGCTCTCTTAAACTCCAGTTTATTTGGAATATATTATTTTACCTGCATACCCTGCCATGTTAAATAATGATTTGACATACTAATTTGGCAGTTACTTCCTTTGTCCCCTAAGTGATGTGACCTTATGAATTCACTTGTATAATAGCATTAAGGTGTTCATCTGTTTGATTTCTTCACTTGACATTCACTAAAAAAAAAAAAAGTGTGGTTTGGCATAGCAGTTAAGAATGGGCTGCTGTGAATTACCTGTGTGATCAGGATAACTGGTGCAATTTTGTAGATTTGGAGTGATAAGATCTCTCCCACAGGATTATGAGGATCAAACTAAGATAAGGCACATATTGCTTAGTACATAGTGACCGCACCTTGAGTAATTGTATTTATATAAATGTAAATACAGTTGAGGAGTGTGTGTGTACTTTACTCTATGAACAAAAGAGAAAAAGAAATAAAGAAATCTCAGTAGAAAAACTATTATAGATAATGTTTTCTTCTAGTACCAAATATCTGGATTTGGACAATTTAAGTCACTTGATGTTTTCCTTTCCTTGGTTTGCAATCAATATTCTTTACCTGATTCAAAATCAGATTTTTATATGACTGTGTCTCCTAACTCCCTTAGGAATCAGATGCTTTTCATAGCATTAAATCATTCTCTAAAAGGCAGGCTTTTGAAAAAAAATCTTACCTTAGTATGTATGTTACATTTGTCAAATCAGTTTTTACCTAATGTCCTTGTTCCATTCCAGAATCCTATTTAGGACACCACATTACATACATGTCAAGTTTCATTAGGCTCCCCTTGGCCATAATTCAGCAACTAAAAGAAATGACACTAACCCAGGTTGCTGTTTTGGCTCTAGCTCCTGACAATTCTGCTTGTCTGTGCTCTCCTGATACTATGCCTTTGGGACAGGAGAGCTTTCTTGTCAAGAGCTGAGGGCTATGCCATTAGCTCCACCCTTTACCACCTGGGTGCCTTGGCCAATATTAATACCCACCCTGATTTCCTCATCTGTAAATGGGTTGAGTATCTGCCTCAAAAGTTTGTTGTGAGAACCACATGAGAATACTTGTGAAGTTCTTGGGGATGTGCCTGGAACCTAATAAGTGCTATCATATTTATTCTTATCAACATCTATCTTCTTTGTTTTTTCCCTCTCCTTTTTCCCCAGACTAAATTCCAAAGTACCAAAGCTTTGTTGTGGTTGTTTTTTTCTGTTCATTGCCAAGATAGCCTTCATTTCCTGAGACACAGTTCCATTTCCAAAACCACTTTTTTTAACAATGTTTTCTAGTCATTAGAAGAAATAACCTTTAAATGTTCAGTATTTGGATATTTAAATCCAAATTGAGTGACTAATATCTGAATTCTCTCACATTCAAATACACTGAATAACAGAAGACAAATGCTTTATTCAAAACTATGCTAATTTTGTCCAGTAGGTGTCAGCATAGGAAAGCTTATGGCAATTTTGCAGACAAGTAGGTTTGAAAAAAGTTGAACCAGGGAAAAAAAGCAGTAGCTATTGGTGACTGTGGCATTTTCTGGGCAAGATGAAGAAGTTTGGTAGTACTTGGGCCTTAATTTTGGCCCAGTATTTTGGACTGCACTAACTAATTTTGCCCAGTCTCTATTTTATTGTAAAAGTAGAAATAAGCGGTAATAATTTTAAATAACAAGTTTGTTAAATAAATGCTTTCTCTTCTGGAGTTGAGTTAAATACTATCTCAAATACAACTGATTTGATATAATTTATTCTACATCTAGTAAAACCTTGCTTTCAAAATCCATCATAACATTAAAATATTAGTGGAATTAATTGTATAATATTAAATTGCTCTATCAGCTCTTTAGGGAAACATTTTTCTCAACACTTTAGTTAACAATATTAATTTTATTTTTGAGTAGTTTTATATAAAATAATATGACCTTTCCATTAAGGAAACTGGATCTAGTTGCAACACAGACATAAACTTGTTGGGTGACATTAACCAATTTCCTTTTCATTTTTTTGGTCTTAGTTTCCACATTTTATTATTTTAATATGACCACTGAATAAACTGGAAGCTAACTAAAGTCCCTTTTACACCTATGAATTTACTTCAAGCTCCATCCTTCCTCCTCTTGGCCAATCACAGCTTCAGCATGTGCACACCTTGGCTCTCAGTTCTTCAGGCCCATTGTCCCTTATAATCATGAACAAAAGTTCATGGTTAATATAACCATCTACACACATAATTTTTAAAAATCAACTTAACACAAATGTGTTTCAACTTGTAAGTGCTCAGGTATAAAAGACATAAAGTAAGGTGAGGTTTTAAACATAAAATCAGTGAGACAGCAACAGCTGTACCTGTGAATAGGAACCAATGAAACATTCCACTACAATTCAGTTTCCAGGAGTAGCCTTGACATTGGTCATGTGATAATTCCAAAATGGTAAAAATCTTGGTAAAGTCCCAAACAAAACAATTACATTCTTCCTCTTTGTTTACCCATTAAGTACATTTATGTAACCTTCAGTGCTAAAATTGCATGGCAATATAGATAAATTCATAAAATTATACACAGATTTTTCATTGACCTGAGTGCCTAGAGGAACATTCAAAAGCTTTGTTAAATGCAGCACAATTTCTAATTGTGTGAGGCTGTGGTCTCACAGCCCAGACCTAAATACTAAATGCCAGGGAAACATACCACCCCTTATTATAATAAGATACATGCCCACACATTTTGAAAACATTCATTAGGGGCTGGTACCACCACTCAGCTAGACTGAAGAACCTTTCCTATGTAATTCGCTGTAAATTCCAAAGTGGACCCCAAGACTTTCAGCCCCTGGAATATAAATACCTTCTCCTAGGCATTTAATCAAACACTAATCTAGATGCCGCTTTGAAAGGATTTTGCAGATGTAATTAATGTCCCAAGTAAAAGATTATCCCCAGTGAGCTTGACCTTGTCTTTAAAAAGAGACTGGGCTTTTCCTGGCAAAGGAATGTAGGCAGCCTCCAGAAGTCAAATGTGGGCTCCCGTTGACAGTCATCAAGGACATGAGAACTTAACTTCTAGAGCAACAGGAACCAAACTGGGCCGACAACCTGAAGGAACTTGGAAGCAGATTCTTCCTAAAGCCTCCAGAAAGAAGTACAGCTGATATGTTAAGTTCAGCCTTGTAAGAACCTCTTGTAAAATAATCCAGTTATGCCATGCTGAACTTCAGACCTACAGAACTACACACAAATAAATGTGTGTTGATTTAAGCCTCTAAGTTTGTGGTAAATTGTTATGAAGCAATAGAACATTTACACAGAATTTAAAAAACAAACAAACAATGCAACATGTTCACTGTATCACTTGATTTCTCATTTTTGAGACTTTTTATTTTTCAATTATATGTGATGTATAATATTCCATTGGCTTCAGGTGTAGAGCATAGTGATAAGTCATTTATATAACTTAGTAAATCCTCATTCTATTAACATCTTTTTCTCCTCTGATACCATACATAGTTATTACAATGTTATTGACTGCCTTATGCTGCACTTTACATCCCTGTAACTAAATTTTGGGACTATGAATTTGTACTTTTTTATTTCTTCCCCTTTTATACCCACCTCTCTAGCTCTACTCCCATCATCCCAACAATTCTAGTACCCATCTGACTCCACACAAATTTACTGTAAACTTATTGACTATATTTCCATGTATACTCTATATCCCCATGATTATTATCTTGTAAAAACCAAACTAAATTTCCCAATCCCTTTCTCTTATTTTACTCACTTTTCCATGCCTCTTCCCATCTTAAAGAAATCCCTCTAACATTCTTTGTTGTATTGTTTCAGTGGTGATGAACTCCTTTAGCTTTTTCTTGTCTAAGAAGCTCTTTATCAGTCCTTCAGTTTTGAATGCTAGCCTTGATACATATATTAATCTTCGTTTTAGATCCTTGAGTTTCATCGCATTGAATATTTTCTACCATTCCTTTCTGGCCTGCAACATTTCTGGAGAGAAATCATCTGAGACTTGAATGAATGTTTCCTTATAAGTTACTACTTACATTTCTCTTGCTGCTTTTAGAATTTTCTCTTAACTTTTGCCATTTTAATTATGATATGCTTCACTGTGTTCCTGTTTGGATTCATCTTGTTTGGTACTCTGTGTTTCCTGGGCTTGTACGTCCATTTCCTTTGCCAGGTTATAAACATTTTTAGTTATTATTTCTTCAAATGAGTTCTTGATCCCTTGCTTTTTCTCTTCATGTTCTGTTAGTCCTATGAGGCAAATGTTACTCTTAATGGTTTCCCAGAGAAATCTCACACCATTCTCAATTTTTGGATTCTTTTTTCTATTAGTTGTCCTGAATGAGTGTTTGTTGCTGGCTTTTCTTGCAAATCACTGCTTTGTGCTTCTGCTTCGTCTAGTCTGGTGACTCCTTTCATTGCATTTTTCATTTCAGTTATTGTAGTCTTCATCTTGGCCTGGTCTTTTATAATGATTTAGATCCCTTTATGTTTCCTATCTCTCTGTTGAAATTATCATTAAGTTCCCTAAGCATTTTTATAATCATTGTTTAGAGCTCTGTCTCTAATGTGTTATTTGTTCTCATCTCTTTTCCTTTGATTTTCTGTTGTTTAAATTTATTTTTATCTCCCTTTCTCTGGTTTCTCATCATGGGAGCTTCTCTGTATGTGGATATTCTGCTTCTTAACCCAACACTTGCTTCTGCAGTTTCTTTGGTGTTCACTGCTAATACCGGGTGGGCAGAATTCTGTGTGGGAGTCGTGGCCAGGATTCATGCCATTTTTTTTTCCTGAGACCACAGGATTATACAGATAGTATGGGTGTAATTATGCCTTTGTGTTCTGGGTTTGCCCCAAGTACTCTGCGCTGAGCATTGGGGACCAATCTTGTATGTTAGTCTCTCACACTGGACTGGCTATTGGCTGAGAAATGTACATACAGCATCCTCTCTTTTTTTCTTTCCCTTGCTGGATTAAGGTTGTGCTGTGGCTCCTCACCACCCTTTTCACTCCCCTTCCTCTTGGAATCGGAGTGAAGTCAGGCCGCTGAGCCTCACAGACCCAGTCTGCACCTTCTGGGGGTAAAAATGATATCTGGTTGTAGTGTCTCATGCCCCACTTCATCCCTGTTCCACTGAGTGAGGTCCAAAATTCTCACCTACATCCCTTTGCCTCCTCCCTCCCCCGGTGGTAGAATTTCAAGGGGGAACCCATGCACAGCCCACATCTCTGCACTTCCCCTTATTTTTCTCCTTCACTTGCCCCACTGCCCACCTTTAGGGACTTTGATGTGATGAGCAGGTTTCTTTGTTCTGTCATATATTGCTTAGGGAGTCCTTAGTTTAGTTATAAATGTTTTATTTATTGTAATCTCCAGGGCAGTTTTTCAGGGATTCCTCTAATGCCATCATTTTGTTGCTTTTTTCTCTTAGGCCCTTCTATAGCTACTCATTTGCAGTCTCCACCACTGACACCCATGACTGCACTAGCAAGAAATCACATTTATTCTTCTAACTTAGTTGTCCTCCAAACCTCTCTGAATAGGAAGTAGTGAAGACCATACTGAAATTCCAGAGGTAGACAACCCCGCCTCATTCTACATACTCCCTGGAGGTATTTAAAGTCATTCCGCTTCCCTGGTTTTGCCCTCAGCCTGTTTGCCTCAGGAACACATTTAACTCAGCTTGTGCTTTTTATTGAGGCATCAAGTTGGTAAAATAGAAACAAGAAAGATGATATGTAACCTTAGTCATTTACTAAAATCTGACCTACAGATTTTGCTTATTACTACATAAGTTCTCATACATCCAATCTACATAAATATGATTTTTAAAAATAATGTTCTTAAAATCCAAGGTACTGAAAATTTATATTTTGTATGCAGTGAAGACTTCTAGGCCTTCAAGTATAACTTGCCTACTTTTCTCTTCTCTATGAGACTTTATTTTTTAGCTCCCTCCTCTCTCAATTTTGCTCAGAAATGTTAGTAACAGAGCCACTTTACTCTGGAAAGTTTTCTTTTTTATTCTTTTTGAAAACATGGAAGCCACATGTGTGAGCTTTATAATAATTTTAACCTTTAAAACCCATAAAATATTCTTTAAAATAAATAAAACATAATAGTCGGTTTACAGACCAGTTCTGGCTTATCTATTCCATGTACCTTTGTTTCTGTGGGATGCCATGGACCCTCTTTTAAAGACACATGGTGGCAGTATAGTAGATATGTCTATCATTATTTATGTAAAATTTACTTATTTTATGAATTTACCATCATCCATTGTGATCTCCTTTGAAGGTCTTGAGCCATCACAAAAGGTGCTCTCAAATATACATAACTCTTTTTTTCTTCCTTTTTTTCTTCCATTCCTGCCTCCCTTATTACCTCTTTCCTCCTTCCCTTTCTTTTCTTCTTTCCTTCCTTCCTTTCCTTTCTTTCATCCTCTATCCTTCCTTCCTTCCTTCCTTTATTCCTTCCTCCCTTTCTTTATTCCTCCTTTCCCTACTCCCCTCTTCCCTCCCTCCCTTCCTTCCTTTCTTCCTCCCTTCTTTCTTTCCTTCCTTCCTTCTTCCTTATTTCCTTCCTTCCTTCCTTTCTTTTGCTTTTTTATCATTCTTTTTTCTTTCTTCCTTTCCACTTTTTCCTTCTTTCTTTCTTGCCTTATGCTATAATCTTTATTTCTCAAACTTTAAAAATCACAGCATGGCTTTATATTAGTTTTCTTTCTAATCATTCCCTCTGATTGCATGCCTCCTCCATTTTCTTAATAGCTTTAATAAAGTGTAATTTATACACCACAAATTTCATCTATTGTACAATTATTATTTTAGCATGCATGGTTGTAAAACTATCCTCACAAATGCAGTTTTAGAACATATCTATCATTCCCAAAATTTCTTGTGTCTGTTAGCAGTTAATTCCTGATTCAATTTCCAATCCCAGGTAACCAGTGTTCTACTTTCTGTCTCTTCTGAATATTTTATTCAAATGGAATCATATAAATGTAATCTTCTACATATAGCTTCTTTCATTTATCACAAGTTCATTCATATTGTAGTATGTGTTAATAGTTCTGTCCTTTTTATAGCTGAATATTATTCCATTGTATTAAAATACCTCAGCTTGTTTATTCATTCATTGTTGGTGGGTACCTGGTTAGTCCCTGTTTGAAACTATTATAAAGAATGCTGCTTTATATACATGTGCTTATAAGGATGTGTTTCTAATTATCTTGGGTAAACTTCTAGGAATGGAATTGCTGGGGCACATAATATATCTAAGTTTACAAACTACTCTCAATAAGTACATATTGCTCAAAAAAGTATAACAGAAAATTAACTATCTAATATGTATCATCTGATAAAGTAACTCCAATTCTTAGAAATAATCAAAGGTCAGGAGCATTTGAGATCCTGCTTCCCAGCATAGGTCATCAATTTGACTCAAATAAACTTTTATAAATATTATAAAAAATAACCAAAGGTCTATGTAAAATTTGGTACATACTAAAATATTCTTCTTAATATTATAACAGTGAAAAAAACCAATATAATGGACAAACAGCAAGAGAATATCTACACACTACAACTTCATATTAAAAAGGGCAAGTCCAACAATCTTTTGTCTTTTGTCTGCTAGATTCTTTGCTAGAGAACAGAGTACAGTGTCCTGTATTTATATTGGTATTCTCAGCATTCAGAATTGTGCCTGCAGCTTAGCGAGCATTTAAGAAATGGTTTTAGAAAAAAAAATTTACAGGAATGCAAGGGCCAAAGTCATGTTAATAGGAGAAATATTCTTTCCTCCATATATGAGTATGTCATGTTGACTGCATCATGATGAGTTGTACTTACTTCTTAGCTGTCCATGAGTAATCATTTATAACCTTCTGTGGTGAAAAGGTTGAATGCAATATCTAAATCCACCCTTGTTTGTGGGACTGAAATCATCCCAAGCCCTAACCTCAGCCTGACATTGGCACTAAGAATGAGACCCTCAGCATCCTCAGTACATGGTCTATAGTAGGTGCTCAATAAATATGTATGATTTGATTCAACAGAGGAAAGCTACAATGAGCACCTGGTTGCATCCAAAGCATTTGTCAAGTTTGCAAAATGCAGGAGGAGACCAATAACCTGAAACTCCATTTCCTGAGAGAAAGGACTGAGTGTTCTGATGGGGAGCTGAAAGATTTCAGATGTGGCTCAAAATGTATCAAGCACCTTGAACAGTCCTTAATCATATCAAATGCATTACAAATCCAGACAGAAAAATTCAGCCAGAGCAGAAACCCAGAAGCATCTTCTTTACCTGGATTCCCCTAGAATTTTGGCATCCATGGACAAGTAAGGTTCAACAATCTAGTGCTTACTTTTTTACATTTATCTCCTGGCTAGATGGAGAACTTCTGAAGAACAAAAGCCTGACTTTATTGTTATATGTCTAGTAATTATCTCAGGGTATAGGACAGAAAAGAGAGTTGTAATTGTTAGTTAAAATTAATGAATAAGGTAAAGATGGTGTTTTCTTAGAAATAACAAAATAATAGTAAGTCTAAATTTATAAGAAAATATAAACTCCTGCATAGATAATAATTCATGCACTTTGATGTACTCTGCAAATAATGTTCCAGTGATCTAACATTACCTAATTAAATACTTCCTACTTTTACTTCTTAGTTCTATTCTTAGTCATTTACATGTGCTTTATATATCTTAATTAATCTTTTGTTTTTTTATTCCACTCTCAATTATACAATTAGAAGAAAATGTTCATGCTTTCATGCATGCTTTTTCAGTTGTCATTTCCCCCTATTTTTTATTTTTTTAATTTTGTTTATTCATAGTTTGATTTTCAATTAAATGCAATACATTTTGAACTCCTCTACCTTCAACAATAATAGAGCATGAAAGTGGAAGATACAGAAAAGTAAATATTTATTCTCAGCCTTTAAAACACAATAGGAAAATCCCCAAATTTTCACCTAAATGATTGCCACACACAAAAGAAAACCACCACAACCATCACCACCTGAAAATATTAATGTGCCCTAGAATCAGCATTGGTGACTTCATTTGGCAGAGGCAAACACTTGTGTTACCACATGCCCCCAACACAGCACCAGAGACAATGTTTAAAAAACAACACTCATTTTTAGAGTAAGTTTGAAGTTGGCCAACTTGTGTTTCATGAACATAACTGCAGCACAACAGTGTTTGCTACAATTTAATTTTTTCCTGAAGAATCTATGTTTCTGGGTCTTCATCTAAACTACAACTGACATTATAGTCCTTAAAATGCAAAACATTCAGAATGAACAGATAACAGGAATGGGTTGGTTTTCATATAGATCTAAAAAAAATGAATAGCATGGACTATCATTCTATTTGAAACTTTGCCGCAGATGCTAGGAGTTTTCAATATGAAAACAGGTTCAAGTTAGCCCAAGTGAAAATACTTTGTTCCTGACTTTGAGCCAATGTGGAGGTGGAACAGAAAAACCTTCTCTTATAAAGATCTAGGAAAAGCCATGATAACATCCTTGAAAATATCATTTGCTAGTAAGTAGTGTGTGATATAAATGCAGAGAACTTCTACCTTGCATTTTATATAAGCCATGCCCCCTTATTTAAGGACAGAGTTTATAGAAGCAAGTTCTAAACCTTATTGGTAGCTTGGAATATTTCTCAAGTGCATCACAAATTCCAGGCTGGTCTTTTTTCTTTGTTGGAGGCTTCAGCTACTCTTTAGTGATATGTTTGTATTTCTGCTTCACTATAGTTACATCTATTTAGTACAGAAGATATAGGAAAATGTTTAATAACAAGGATCTTGCATTCATCAACACTTATCTAGGTTTTCATTAGCCAAACAATAGTAGCTAACATCTTTAATACCAATTCCCATGGAACTTGTTTCTTTCCACACCCACATGGCCACTGTGGGAGATCCCATTTTCTTATTTAACTCCAACACTAATCCAAACTGAGCTGGATGTCTTCCTTGAATTTATTGTAATATGGAGAAAGTCAGTCTACAGTGACAGATAATCAAAATGGAGAGAAAGGCTAACAAGAATGACCAAAAAGGAAGCACTCGCTGGTTTTAGGAACCTGTTTTAGTTATTCTTTGGGCCCAGGAACATCCGTACCCTATTTCATTGTTCTAACTCCTCTTGGGTTCTGTAAACCAATAAATTCTGCTTCCTAAGTTGCTCAGAGAAAGGGTTTTATCACTGAAAACAAATACAATGTGAAATATAATGTATGCTAACCTCTAGGCAAAGTTTTTTTTCTAAAACTTACTTAAATGATTTGTATTTCTAGACTCTCTTTAGTTGCTAGGAACAGTATTTTCTTAGTTGCCATCTTCGTTAGAATTTGCTGGAGAGGATTAAATGAGAGAACTAAGCTTCATAAAGATTTTTTTCCTTAATACAAAATGGTACTATCACTGACACATGATAGAATGCTTTTTGACTGTTCCAATGATGATTAATTTAAATATATAATTCAACTTTTAAAAGCATACATCAACTACCTACTGCATGCTAGGTATAAAAGGCTATTTTCTTATCCAAAAGAAGTTCATGGTTTAGGGCAGTGGTGCTCCAAGTGTGGTCTTTGAGCTGCCTGCCTTAGTATCACATGAACACTTCTTAGAAAAACAATGAGAAAGCCTCAGCAATCTGTTTTAACAAGACTTCTAGGTGATTTTTATATGGCTAATGTTTAAGAAGTACTGGCAAAATTTTTTATGCATTTGATCTATAATTCAAACCCATTGCTTAACCCCCCCCCCCATTGAAATGATTGAAAATAGAAATCATTTTGAGCTTTCTGATGAATAAAACCAAGTATAAAATTCCTGGGAAACTCTTTCACCTCTTTGCCCACGGCCAAAAAGAAAAGAAAGTGTGTGCTCCATGTGTGTCTTACATGGCTCCCATTAATCGTGGCAGATAAAACAACATATGAAAATAACTGGGAAAATTTAGTCCCTGCAGGCCTCAATTCCATACTGGCATTGCCTCACTCAAACCCAATCTATGAGTACAGAGTATGTGCCATGGCCTCTGTAGAGAGGTGTCAGAACTTAGAGATCTCAGCCCTCAAACCAGATCAGAGTGCCCTTCTTACACCATTAAAACTTACAACTTGGTGCAAAAAGAGATAGTGGGGTAAATTGAGAGCAAAAATCGAATGTTTAGAGAATGTAAAAAAATCTTTTTACCCTGAGAAATCCTAATTGGCATTGTCTTTCTGCAGATTCTGTCTCCTGTCTCATTTCTCTCACAAAACCTTTTAATGTGTTCTCTTCTATCCTTTTGCTTTCCCATTTCTTAACTTTTCTATTTCTCATCACTTAATCCAATTAAATATTTTATGAGTACCTTACATGCTCCAGGCTCTGAACCAAGCACTTTGGGATGAATACAATTTAGTGCCTGCTGTCAAAAAGCACATAGTCTGTAATACTCCACAGTCAATCACCATTTAATGTATGAACTATATGTCAGACATCAAATTAGGTGCCAGGGTTTCACAAATAAATACAACATAGTTTTATACTGGAAGTTTCTAGGAGGAGGTATGTCATTGCCAAGGTTTCCAGACAGGGCAGGTTTCGGCGGTGGTACACCCAATTGAAAAAATACACGCGGAGCCGACATGGGGGACCATAAACACACCAGCAAGCAAGCAAGCTACTTTATTGCGCACCTGGGACTGTATATACGTATTCAAACAAAAGTGGCATTGTGCCGCATCTGCCCAGTAGCAACTGTTTAGGTTTTCATGGTCACATAAGGCGGTACATGCGCAGTAGCTGTCAGCCCCAGGAATTCCACAGCCCCAGACAGGGACTGATTATACCAAGGTCAAGCCTGGGCGGCGGGCCTGGCTTTAACCCTTTGCAGTGGGCTTAGCTTTAACCCTCTGGGGACTGACAAGGTAGATACAAGCCAATCATAATGTGGGCTTTAATGGAAAAAGGTGAAAAGAGACAAGAGCTGTTAACTCTACCTGAAGGTGCTGAGGAAGACTGGAAGGGGAATATGTTTTTAAAGTTGGGTCAGCCATGTGAAAGGTTGTAAACAGCAGATGGCATGTGACAATATGGTATGTGAAGGAAAAGGAAAGAAGCCTATGGTGGCTGGAATACAGTTTTCATGATTGAAGACTAGATTAGAAAAGTAAGCCAGGGTTAAAGAATTGCATATACTACATACCAGGCTAAGACACTGAGACCTGATGCTATGAAAAGTAGAAGTTCTAGAGTTTTAAGGACCAGGAAATGATATAGTCAGATCAGGCTGTAGAAAGAATTGAAAAGCAGTATAGAGGATGCATTTAGGAAGATAGAAGCAAGAAGTGAGTGGTTTTGTTATCAATCATTCTATAACAAATTACCCCAAACTCAGTGACTTACAAAAATGGTGATCTATTATTTTTCACAATTTTGTGAATTAGTGGGTGATTCTTCTACTGGTCTCACTTGGCTCATTTATGTGACAGCATTCAGCTGTTGGGTCATCTGCTGGCTGGACTTAGCTGGGACATTGAGAGGGCTGTGCTTCTTTTTTATTGTTAGACTTATTGAGGTGACATTGGTTAACAAGAATTACATAGATTCTATGTGTACAATTCTACAGTGCAATGTCAACTTGTATAATAAGTTTACCACCCAATGTGAGTTCTCCTTCCATCACCATATATTTAGCTCCCACTCTCTACTTTTCCATCACCTCTTCCTTTTCCTATCTCCTCTCCACTTGTCCCCAAATAAACATTAAACTATTGATGTGTCCATGGGTTGTTTGTTTCTTTGTTTTTTTCTTTGTTGCATTTAGTTTTATATTCCGCATATGAGTGAAGTCATACAGTTTATGAATTTTTCTGTCTGGTTTATTTTGCTTAACGTGATGATCTCTAGGTCCATCCATTTTGTCATAAATAGCAGTATTTCATCTTTTCTTCTAGCTGAGTAATATTCCATTGTGTATATGTACCACTGCTGCTTTATCCAGTCATCAGTTGCAGGGAAATTTTTTTCCATGTTTTGGCCACTGTGAACAGTGCTGCAATGAACATTGGGGTACAAAAGTCTTTGCAGATGGAGGTTTTCAAGTTTTTGGGTAGAACCCCAGAAGGGGGATTGCTGGGTCATATAGTAACTCCATCACAATTTTCTGAGGAACCTCCACACTGTCTTCCATAGCCATTGTACCAGTTTGCACTCCTACCAGCAGTGTACCAGAGTTCCTATTTCTCCACATCCTCTCCAGTACTTGTTATTCCTTGTCTTATTGATAATAGCCATTCTAATAGGTGTTAGGTGGTATCTCATTGTGGTTCTGATTTACATTTCTCTGATAGCTAATGAGGATGAACATGTTTTCATGTCTGCTGGCCACTTGTATTTCTTCATGGGAGAAGTGTCTGTTTAGTTCCTCTGCCCACTTTTTAACTGGGTTGTTTGTTTTTTTGTTGTTAAGTAGTATTAATTCTTTGTATATTTTAGATATTAGACCCTTATCAGATGCATTGTTTGCAAATATTTTCTCCCATTCAGTTGGCTGTCTCTTTGCCTTTTTGATGGTTTCTTTCACTGTGCAGAAGCTTTTTAGTTTGATATAGCCCCATTCATTTATTTTTGCTTTTACTTCTCTTGCCTTTGAGGTCAGTTTCATGAAGTCTTCCTTGAGCCCTAGGTCTATAAGTTTAGTACCTATGTTTTTTTTTACAATTTATTATTAGTACCTATGTTTTTTCACAATGTATTGTTTCAGGTCTTATATGAAGTTCTTTAATCCATTTTGTGTTAATTTTTATATATGTGAGAGTTCACAGCTCATATTCATTCATTTGCATATGTTTTTCCAGTTTTCCCAGCACCACCTGCTGAAGAGGCTGTCTTTACCTCATTGCATATTTTTTGCTCCTTTATAAAAAATTATTTTTCCATAAATTTGTGTATTTACTTCTGGGTTTTTGGTTCTGTACCATTGTCTATGTGTCTATTTTTCTGCCAATATCTAGCTGTTTTGATTATTGATGCTTTGTAACATAAATTGAAGTCTGGGAGTGTAATATCACTAGACTTATTCTTTTTATGTAGTATTACTTTGGCAATCTGAGGTCTTTTATGGTTGCATATAAATCTGATGATTCTTTTATTTATTTTATGAAAGTATGATTGAGGGATTTTGATTGGTTTTGCATTAAATCTGTAGATTTCTTTGGGCAACATGGCCATTTTAACAATGTTAAGTGTTCCTATCCATGAACAAGGAATATCTTTCCCTTTCTTTGTGCCTGCTTCAATTTCTTTGAAAAGTGTCTTATAGTGTTCCATGTATAAGTCTGTCATGTTCTTTGTTAAGTTAATTCCCAGGTATTTCATTCTTTTTGTTGTGATCGCAAAATAAATTGAGTCCCTCATTTCTTTTTTTGAAGATTTGTTGTTTGTATATAAAAATGCTATTGATTTTTGTACATTGATTTTGTATCCTGTGACTTTACTGCATTCATTTATTGTTTTTAATAGTTTCCTGTTGGAATCTTTGCTATTTTCTACATAAAAGATCATGTAATCTACAAATAAAGACAATTTGACCTCTTCTTTTCCAATTTGTATAATTTTATTCCTCTGTCTTGCATGATTTCTCTGGCTAGAATTTCCAGTACTATATTGAATAGCAGTGATGACAGGTGGCGTCCCTGTCTTGTGCCTGATTTTAGGGAAATAGGCTTCAGCTTCCCCCTCCCAGTATGGTGTTAGCTGAAGATATGTCATATATGGCCTTTATTATGTTGAGATACTTTCCTTCTATATCTATTTTATTCAGTGTTTTGATCATAAATGGATGTTGTATTTTGTTGAATGCTTTTACTGCATCAATTGTTATGACCATATGGTCTTTATCTTTTATTTTGTTTTTATTGTGTGTCACATTGATCGATTTTTGTATGTTGAAACATCCTTGTGCTCCCGGGATGAATCCCACTTGATTATGATGTATAATCCTTTTGATGCATTGTTATATTCTATTTACTATTATTTTGTTTAGGATTTTTGCGTCTGTTTTTATCAGAGATTTTGGTCTACAGTTTTCTTTCATGTGTTGTCTTTACCAGGCTTTGGTATTAGGGTAATGTTGGCCTCATAGAATGAGTTAGGAAGTATTGCTTCCTCTTTAAATTTTTGGAAGAGTTGGAGGAGAATATGTTTTAATTCTTCTTTGAATGCCTGATAGAACTCATTGGTGAGACTGTCTGGTCTGCAGCTTTTGCCACTAGGGAGATTATGGATAGTCATTTCAATTTCTTTACTATTTATTGGTCTATTTAGATTATTCAGGGTTTTTTGGTTCAGCCTAGGTAAGCTATAAGTTTCTAGCAACTTGTCCATTTCTTCTAGGTTGTTAAATTTAGTGGCGTAAAGCCCTTCACAATATTTTCTTATATTTTGTATTTCTGTAGTATCAGTGGTGATTTTTCCCCTTTCATTTCTAATTTTGAATATTTGTGTCCTTTCCTTTCATCCTTTGATTAGTCTAGCCAGAGGTTTGTCAATTTTGTTGACTTTCTCAAAGAACCAGTTCTTTGTAATATTATTTTTTTCTATTGTCCTTCTGTTCTCTAATTGGTTTAGCTTGCTATAATTTTCATTATATTTTTTCTTCTGCTGACTTTGGATTTTGTCTGCTCTTCTTTTTCTAGTTCTTTAAAATGGGATGCTAAGGAGTTTACTTGTGATTTTTCTTGCTTCTTAAGATAGGCCTGTGATGATATAAATTTTCTTCTTATTACTGCTTTTGCTGTGTCCCAATAATTTTGATCTGTTGCATTTTCATTGTCAAAGTTTCTATATATTTTTAATTTCATTTATTTTTCTTTTATCCAGTCATTTTTAGTAAGATTTTCTTTAATCTCCATGTATATGTGGTTTTTCTGCTTTCATTTTATAATTGATCTCCAATTTCAAAGCTTTGTGATCTGAGAATACACTTGGTATGATTTTTGAACTTATTGAATTTACTGAGGCTACTTTTGTGTCCCAGCATGTGGTCTAGCCTTGACATGTTCCATGTGCACTAGAAAAATTGGTACAGTCTATTTTTGTTGGATGATATGTCTTGTAAATATCAATTATGTCCAATTGCTGTAATGTGTCATTTAGAGCTGATATTTCCTTATTTATTTTCTGTTTGGATGATCTGTCCATGGCTGTTAAGGGGGTGTTTAAGTCTCCCATGATGATTGTTCTTTTGTCAATTTCTTCTTTCATATCTGTTAGTAGTTGCTTTGTATATTTTGGTGCTTCCTGATTGGGAACATATATAGTAATAGTGTCAAATCTTCTTGTTGTTGTATTGTGCCTTTTATCATTATGTAATGTCCCTCTTGGTCTCTTGTTATCTTTTTTAACCTGAAGTTTATTTCATTAGATATCAGTATGGCAACTCCTGCTTTTCTCAGGATAGCATTTGCTTGGAGTCTTGTTTCCCATCCTTTCACTCTGGGTCTGTGTTTGTCCTTATGGTTGAGGTGTGTCTCTTGGAAACAGTATATGGATGGGTTTTGGTTTTTAATCCAGTCTGCTACTTTGTATCTTTTTATTGGTGAGTTCAGTCCATTAACATTTAGATTGATGATGATATGTGAGGATTTCCTGTGGCCATTACTTTTTTATTGTTGTTTTGTTTTATTTTTGTGTTTTTCTTATTGGCCCCACTCTATTCTATTTGTCCTGATGTTTTGTTTCAGGTCAGAGCCTCCTTCAGTATTTATTGACATGCCAGCCTCATGCTGGAAAATTCCCTCAGCTTCTGTGTGTCTGAGAAGGTCTTTTTCCTCCTTCATATCTGAAGAATAATGGTGCGGGGTACTTTATCCTTGGCTGGAAGTTTCTCTCCTTTAAAGTTTTGAATATTTGATTCCACTCACTCCTCACTTGTAGAGTTTCTGCTGAGAAGTCTGATGTCAGCATGATATGTTTTCCTCTAAATGTTATAGATCTGTGTTAGCTGGCTGCCTTGAGAATTGTCTCTTTGTCTTTAGTTTTTGACATCTTTAGTACTGTGTGTTTTGGAGAAGACCTGCTAGGGTCCAGGTACTTAGGGGACCTATTTTCTTCTTGAATTTGCAGTTCTAGATAATTCCATAGGTTTGGAAAATTCTCACCTACTGTTTGAGTATGTTCCCTGTGAAGTGCTCTGGTCTTTCTTCTAATCTTATTATTCTGATGGTTTTTTGTCTCATGGAATCAGATAGTTCTTTCTGAGTTCTTTCCTTCTTTTGGTTCCGTATTCCCTAACTTCCTCTTTCTGAGATGTTTCCTTGTTCTGATCTTCAATATCACTAATTTGTTCTTTCATCTGGTGGGATCTGTTTCCTATGGCAGTTATTTTGTTTCTCACTTCTTTTATTATATTATTTATCTCTTAAATTTCCATCTCATTCTTTTTTATGTTTTGAATTTTTTTTGTTTAACTGTTCCTTTTGTTCATGGATTTCCTTTCTTAGGTCATTCACCTCAGCTATGGTGTTCTGTCAGTATGTTTTTATTTCTCTCAAAGCATTTCGAATGACTACTTTAAATTCCCTGTCATGTAGTTCAGAAATTTCTAGGTCTATGAGATCCTTTTCTAGAGATCGTTCATCTTCTTTCTGAGCAGCTTTAGATCCTAAGTTACTCATATTGCCTGCTGTGTTCTTCTTCTTCGATATGAGGACTTTGTGTTCAGTAGAACCCAGGAGCTCGTTCTTCTGATTAGTATTTTTGTGGTGTCTTTTTGTAGGGCAGATACTAGGTGTTACTTGGGGCCAAGCTTTGGAAGAGATGGAAAATGTTTAAGCCTTATCTCTGGTCTTCAGCTGCATTTGGAAGTAAGTTGTGTCTATCCGTGGTCTCTTTACTACCTGTAATTTGTTGGGAAGGCTGTAGAAAAGGTGAGAGACCAACAAAATACACACTGGGACAGCTCCACCTCTTGCCCTTTGCTGGGGAAAGTGGGAGAGATGAGGGAGGCTGATGGGAAGTGGGCCGAGACTGCTCTCACTGGCTAGGGTGAATGATATCAAATCTGCCATTCTTCCCGGGCCTGCTCCAGTGACCAGCCATTTGGGGCAGCGTCTGCAGGCATGCACCACGTGAGGGTGCCGGGAGGGTGAGAGCCTCGAGTCCAAAGCCATGGACCTGATGTCACGGGTCACGCAAAGGCAGCTAGCTCACCTCTGCTGTGGGACAGAAAGTGCAGCCCTACAGAGGAGCTGTGCATGCGTGTGCTGTGTACTGTGGGGGCACCATGATTTAAGGTGCTATCTCTGGGGTTCCACCTCAGCCTGCAGCTGTTCAGAGTCCTCACTCAGCCCTCTTGCTACTCAAGAGCTTCAGAGGCTGCCCCCCAAGCTCTGTCCCCAACATCCTGCTCTAAAGCCCAATTCCCCCATGGTCTCTCACTGTTCTGTCACTCTGGCTTTCACTCTTGTCACCTCTTAACCTCCCCCTTCCCATGCACTGTGCTGCTCCCGATGGCCAACAGCGATGAGAGCCTGTCATGATCCAGCTATGCTCCTTCACCTCTCTCCTGCTTACCCCCTTCTCTCCAACCTTCAGTTATTTTCTTGTGATGTGTGGATTTCTCCCCTGTCACTGTATCACTCCGATCCTCTTTCTTGGCTCCTGAATGGCCATTCAATTGTGTTTTATGGGAGAGGTTTTAGGAACCTCTTCCTCATTCTCTGTCTTGCTCTCTGGTCTTGGGCTTCTTTATCTATGTGGTCTTGAGGCTTTTCTGTTTTCATGGGTGATCATCACTCAATATCTAGGCCAGGCATGTTCAATCTGTGGCCCAGGATGACTTTGAATGTGGCTCAACATAAATTCTGAAAACATTATGAAATTTTTTTTGCAACCTTTTTCTTAGCTCATTAGCTATCATCAGTATTAGTGTTTTATGTATGACACAAGGAAATTCTTTTCTAATGTGGCCCAGCGAACCCAAAATGTTGGACACCACTGACTGGTTCATGTTTTCTTACATAGTAGTGAAAGCACTCCAAGAAGGCAAAAAATAAAATTTCAAGTCTTCTCAAGGGCCACCATGTAGGTTGCACAATATAATTTCCACTGTAGTTTATTGGTCAAAGTCATGTGGGAGAAGGAGCCTACACAAAGACATAAATATAGGGAATCATGGCTTATCTGGGGCCTGACACAATTAGCAGATTATTTTTTAGAGGATAAGCAATAGGCAATGAGGGGCCAAACTTAGCAGTTGTGTGAGTGGAATGCTGCAAGTATTTAGGAAATGTAAGAATTAGCCATACAATAAGACATTGTATTAAACCTCAGATGAGAGTTATAGGCAAAGTGCTAGTAAAGAAAAAGTTGCAGGTCTTGTGGATGCTGTTGGAACTCCCTCCCCTATTCCTTTCATCCTCCAATCCCTTACCCCTACCTGTTGTAAGTATTGATTGATCACAACTCACAGCTTTCTCTTTCTTTGAAAAATTGCCTTTGATGAACAGGAGCCATCTGTCAGGGAGGTTATGTACTCCACCCCCCTGACTGATTGGCATAGGATACAAAAAACTGTCCCCTTGTCTCTGGTTGGGACTGACTCAATGGTACAATTTGTGCTCCAGAGTTTTCCTATGAGATCAGTCAATCTTCAGGTGCTCCTACTGCTCTATGCTGCTTTCCTGCTTCCTTTCCCTGGTAACAGCTCTACTTCTAGGAAGCCCAACCTAAGAAGTGAGAAAAGTATTTAAATAGGTGCTCGAATTTTTGATGGACTTTGCACCACTATGCTCTTAGTTATTCCCTTTTCTCCATTACTTTAGTTTATGTTTCTCTCTCTACTTTCCTACAACTTAGCTTCCCTTCTTTTTACAGACTTTTCTGCATGACTGGGAAGAGTTAGTTAAGAATTGTTAAATAGTTCTTTTTGTGAGACTCAATAGATCTAGCTGCAAAAGATATGACCTTTATAGAAGTGAAACCAACAAGATAGGTTTAGCCTCAAAAATAAAAATGACCTCAATGTTGTTATAAATTAATTGTTGTCTTATGGGGAAAAAATGGACTGTAAGTTTTAAGACCAAGCACAATAAACATTTCTTAAAAATAATCATGCTATTCTCTAGTGAACTTCATCCTCTGGCAAATAGCCTGATTCCTCTCCTGGGACCAACCTTCTTTTCATTTTTAGCCCATGCTTTTTTGGTTTATAAGAGAGTGTGTAACCTAGATGTAAACTAATCTGAATATGGTATTATGCTGGCATCATTGACAGATTCACAGATATATACTTCAAGTCAGGCCAATGAGAGAAAGACTCAATTCATGACTTTTGCTTGGATTCTCAAAGGGCTTTTCTGCCTATTTCCTGTGGTTGCAAAGCAAGAAGCAGTTAACTTCAGGAACCACTGGAGACCATTTTTGTTGGTGAGGGGACTCTAAGCTGAAGGGAGTCAACACCAAAGAAACAGAACTAAGAAATAGACAACCTAACCATGATTTAATCTAATGAGTTACTGGGCCTATTATTCTTGGATTCTACAGTTACAAGGTCAACAATGTGCTTAAAAAAAAAAGTTGGAGAGAAGACAAGATGGCGACTGGAGAGGAGGTTCCTAAAGCCTCTCCCAGAAAACACAATTGAAGGGCCGTCCAGGAGGCAAGAAAGTGGACCCTGAGTGACAATCCGGCTGCTGAGAAATCCACAAATCGCAAGTAAACCTGAAGGCTGGCGAGAAAGGGGCGAGTCGGGGAGAGGGAAGGGAGCAGAGATGGACCACGCGGGACGCGATCCCTGCTGACTATTCGGAGCTGCGCAGTTTGGGGGAGGGGAGAGAGACTGGAGAGCTGGGGACGGAAGGAGTTTGGGAGCCAGCCTCTGGAAATTTGAGTGGTAGAAGAGCTGAGCGAGGACTCTGAACTGCAAAGATAACACCCCAGCTCTAAGCCCCCTGGAGACCTACACAGGGCTGGAGTTCCTGTTCCCAGCCTGCTGCAAAGGCGACCCTGCTGTCTCAGGCCAGGCCCACAGCTTTGGACTTATGGAGCGGGCACTTCCTCGTGCACCCCAGAGTTCCGAAAGCAGTGTGAGCCTTTAGACAGCCAGGTACTGAATCAGGGCTGGGAAGACTGATTTTCCCCAGCAAAGGCTTTTGTGGGCCTCTCCCCAGGATATATGCGCATAGCTTCCAAACGCAGTAGGAGATCAGAAACAAGAAACAAACAGCCCCCTCTCCCCCAAAACTTGACCCCCAGCGCCACCTAGTGTCTGCCCTACAGCAAGACACCACAAAAGCAATCATCTGGGCAGTGAACATAAAGCCCTCATGTCAAAGAGGAAGATCCCAGCGGACAGGATGAATTCCTTAAAAACTAAAACTCCTCAGAAAGAACATGAAATTAATCCAGAAGACAGCTTGTTACATCTGGAAGGGCCGAATTTAAGTGACGGAGAATTTAAAGCAGCCATTCTAAAGGCTGTGAGAGAAATGAAAACCTATTGGCAGAACACCATAGCTGAGATAAATAACATAA
>PVJL010014499.1:0-27847 GCA_004026885.1 Lyroderma lyra | reverse complement strand
GGCGTGGCCTCGCCTCTTGAAGGCGGGTTGATCCGACGCTGCTCCGGGTCCTTGGTGTTATAACACGGGCGGTGATGTCATTGGCAACCAATCAAAAACTTAAAAGGGCCAGCCGGGGCCCGCGCGGAGCAGCTGCTCTCTATTTACATGTAAACCGAACCGGCAGGATGCAGTTAACCCTTTCCGGGACTGAATTGTCAATGGGCCGGACTCGCCGCTCCGGCTCCAACTGGCTCTCCCCACTTGACGGGATGCCCCTGGACCCCCTCGCCCGGGGACAGATCACGCTGTCTCTTTATTGTTCCTTCTTATTCTGGAGGGATGATCAAAAGTGTCGGCGTAACTTTCTAAAGGCAAGAGACCACGGGCACAATCAATGGGCAAACCGGGTTCTCCGAGCGGCTAGAGGTGACTTGACAAACCCTAACCCAAGATTCACGGGCGTCGCCGAGCAGCCTAGGCTGGGACGGCCGAGAGCGCGCCCCCACGGCCATCGCGGCTTCTTCCGCCCGCGGTGCGGGGCCACGCACGGGGGGCCTGGGCTCGGGCGCGCGGGCCGCCCTGCTGCAGGGAGGCCCGCCCGGCTCGCAGTGGCCCGCGTCCTCCCGGCCGCCCGCAGATGTCGCTGCCCCTCCGGCGGCCCGCTGCTACCCCGCGCGGCAGTGGCGCGGCGCCCTCGGGCTCGCCTCCTTCGGCGCCCCGGGTCACACCACGCCCCCGCCTCCCCCGCCGGCTCGTCGGGGCCCTACCCGCAGCTCCAAGGCGGCGGCGCGGAGGGCTGCTCGGAAGCGGCGGCCGGGCTCGGGCCGGAAGCGGCACGGGGCGCGCCCCGCCTAGGCCGGGCATCCCAGGGCCGGTCGTGCGCCCGCCACAGTACCCGGGCCCGGTCTCCCGCCGGGCGCTGGGAGTCCCAGGGCCGCGGCAGTCCTCCCCGCGCGCCTAGGGAATCGCCCGCCACCCCACAGGGCCCCGGGGGAGTCGCGGACAGCTAGCCTCCCGCCTCTGCACAGCGGCGGCGGGCCGAAAGGAGCTGGCACCGAGCGTCCATCGCCGGATGGAGTGGGGCCAGCGGAGCGCCGAGGAGGAGGCGCCGCCCCTCTGGGTTCGCCAGCCGTTCGCCGGCCGAGGGATCGCCGGCCGAGGCGCGCGTCCGGCCGAGAAGAGCGGGGGCGAGGCAGGCCGTCCGGCGCGGCGCCTGGAAAACCTCCGGGAAACTGCGGGAAAGTTGTTTCGCGGTAGGAACAGGAGTGGCGATGCCGAGTATCTGCATCCAAGAACCCTTAGGAAGTAGAGCCGTTTCCTTTCCCCTCTCCCGGCTCGGAGACGCAGGGGCCAAAAGAGTGGAGTGAGACGTTGTGAGCACGATGGCATATGAGGCTCTGATTCGTCTCTCCTGCCGGATTGAAGGTGTTTGGAGACATACTTCAGGCTCCAGCTTTAAGGGCAGATCTGAAATCAGAACATGCCAAACCATGGCCGGCCGGCCACCTATATACTCAATATGCTATGAAGAGAAATCCCCTTGGGTGCCTCTGCGGGGGAAAAAAATAAATTATTTCTACACACACGCTCCATACGGTCTGGCTTCCACACCAGAGTTTCAAATGGAAGTGAGTACGGACAAAAAGTCCTCTTAAACAGGAAAGGATTTTTGCGGTCCGCTGGCCACTCACACACCAACACACATACAGCGCGCTTGGGGTACACCATGTGGTCCTAACACCGTTGGGGTTCAGCAGATCCTGCCAGAAAAGTTGGGTTCTGGGCACTTTCCATCGAAATCAGAATAGAACTTCCCAGAGGGTCTACCCTGGATCTATTTGGAGCTTTAATAGCTCGCCTTTCCCTCACCATAGATAATTATTGAGGAAAAAAAAAAAAAACGGTCACTGACTCAGGGTTCGGGAGTTGTGGATAGAGGTCCTGATTCCCACTCTTATCCGTTGCATCTGTTCGCAGAGTCGGTGTTCATTTATTTACCTGTGAAATGGAAATACCCCCCCCCCAAAAAAGTGGGGGGGTCTCTGGTGCAAGTGCTCAGGGGAGTAAAGATGTTCTGCTGACAAAAGGTACCCAGTAAAAAAGCATTGTCCTTTGGGAAATGGGGTGCCTCTATTTAAAGGTACTTAAATCTATAAATTATACATTCATTGCTAAGACCTCAATATCTAAACGAAGTAGGGATGTCTACAGTTGCAGAGTTCTTAACAGCTCTCCGTAGGAGGCCCAGAGGGGAAAGCAACTTCAAAAAGAAGTGTAACTCATTTAATGAAATGATGATGCTCGTTTCAAACCAGTGGATTGTTTTAATTTACTTGACTAAGAATCTAAGCCATCCAGGCTGAAAAATTGGGAAATGATGGCTTCCTTTCCTCATCATTTACCAAACCTGAAACATGGAATGAACATATCATCAACATATGCAAAGATGTAATTATTTTAAATTAAGCATCTCTAAGTGTATAGTTTATATTTAAGGGATAGAGTGGTTGAAAAAATGAGATGACCAATGGATGTTTTTCAGTCATTACTCTTCTGAGCTTCTTTTGTACAAAAAGAGGTGGTTTTGTTCCTATTTCTTGAGTCATAAATGTGAAAATATTATCTGAAATACTGCCCTCAGACTTAAATTTGTAGTACCAGCCAGCCAATGACGATGAACTCGATTTGCATACAAATAACTGACCAAGCCCCCATGTACCGTTTTATTCCCAAGAAACAGTGAAGCATCTTCAGTGTATCTGATTGTTCTCACGTGATTGTTCTGCCCAGATCTTTGTTCCTACAAACTAACATCATAAGTAAAATAGTGTTGCTTTCAGAACAAACTGTTGTGTTTTAAATCTAAAAGATGAAGATAACTTAGGCTGACCTATGCGATATAGTATGAATAATGCTGAACAAAGGTAGTCATTAAATGACTTCCTTTATGTGGGGTCAAATGGTAAAGTGTGGGCATGATGACAGAAGGTGGGGACTGGGTGCGAATCAGGGTTTCAAAGTCATCCTCAAGGTCAAGGTGGATTTATGCAGGGACTGGGATTAAGGCAGAGCAAGGCTTAGAGGAAAGGGAAATACTGAATCCTAGGATAAAGGCGATCGTGAAGCAGCAGTAGGTGGAGAATGGAAAAGCAAGGTGGGTGGCAAGCCGTCGAGGTCATTGAGACCAACCTGATGAAACATCGCATGACACTCTCCAGGCCCCGGACGGGAGACCAAAGTGGGCCGTCTACCTCCTCCCGTCCACGGGCCTGGACACGCCGGCCTGCACGTCTTTCTCTTAAAGCCCGTGGGTGTGGCGCCCCTGTGACTTATTACCAGGAAGCTGTGAGCCATGGAAGGTGCTACCTTTTTCTGGGGTCGTACGTGTGGCGACTGGACACTGGAAATGGGCAGTGGGAACGGAGATGAGCTCTAAGTGAGCACTACCTGCTGCCGCTTGAGAACGTCATATAAAAAGGGGCAAAACGGCCCCGTCATTTTCATGTCGGTCCCATGTTGAATCGTCTGGATTTGTTGGGGTAAAAACCATCTGTTAATAAAGTGAATTTTACCAGTTCTCTCTCTCTCTCTCTCTCTCTCTCTCTCTCTCTCAACTTCGTAGAATATGGCTATTTGCAAACTTGTGCAATTTACAAATGCATATTGGCAGTGCCTTTCTAGAACTTTCCATTACTCCTTTGATTTGAGGTCACGTTGGTGCCAGAGGCACCAGAACCACAGAAGGTTAGGCCTGGAAGGGACTTTCGAGCTTATCTAGGCCAGTGGTTTGCAAACTGTGTTAGGGTGCGCCCGGGGAGTGGGGCCGTGCAAACCCGGATGGATGTGGGAGCAGCGATGAGCCCACACCCCCGCCCCCGCCACACTGGATAGACAGTTTTTTCCCCTGAGACTCCAAAGACTGGGGCCTCACGGCCAAAGCCCTGTAAAAAATCAGGAAGGCCCATCGAGGCACGCTCGGTAATCTGAAGGGCCTTGTACCCAGACGCGGCACAGTCTTAACCTACTAGGGGGTGCTGAGAAGTTTCGATTAAACCCTGTAGGACCTGAAGCCTATGGGGGGTTGGGAATGCGGACCGTACAGGTTGACCTTTTGTCCTGTCGTCCCCCAACATCCCTCTGCAGAGTCAGACCCAGCATCCCGGGGGTGGGGGACGGTGGGCCTTACTTCTCTCTACAATGAAACATCGAACTGATTCTAAAGATCTAGCAGTTGGAAAACCACTAACAGGTAACACGTAACTGGGTGTTTTGCTCTGTGCCGAGCGCGTTGTGAGCGATGTCCATGCATTAATTCGCTCCTGTAAATCGCCACGCACATCGACGCTGCAAGCAGGCACTTTTATTAGCCTCCACTTAAAGATGGGGAAACAGAAATACAGAGAGGGTAAGTAATTCACCCCAGGTCACACAGCCAGAAAGCAGCAGAGGCGACATCTGAACCCAGACAGCCCACCCCAGCATCTGCTTTTAACTAGTAGGTGTGATTTGACTCCTTCTCTTGGTGGGTTTTCTAAACGTCTGTGCCCCAACAGCCTGCGGACTGCCAGGATATTTTTAACTGCCTCATCATAAGAACGCACTGATGTTCCCTCTGCTTTCTCCTGAACGTCCCCCAGTCCATTGTGGCCTCGTGGGGTCACTCTCACTACTGTGCCCTCCACTGTGTTTCCAGAATTCTCCCAAATAGCGCCCTGCTCGGAAACTTGGTCCACTGCAAGCTAGAATGACAGATTCAAGGCAGAGCCTGTGACATTTCTATGACCATTGGGGATGAAAAGGATTAGGGACTGCTGCATGCCCTAAATTCGGGGTCTTCTGAATTCGAAATGAAGGTATTAACAAGGGGTATCTCTGGGGGACCCCGTGTGTGCACATAACTCCTTAGTTGGTCGTTTGTACCATACTCTCCCATTTGCAGTGTAACTCCAACTTCTTTTCTACCCTGGCATCTATGGAAATCTCAACATCTTTCTCACCATAACCCATCTCAGTAGGAAGCGTGACATCCTCAGGTTTCTGTACCAGTCAGCCCTCTTTGCATGACACTCGTGTTCTGTGCTGAGGGGATGTCCTTGTTCACAGAGTTCAGCGGGATGGAGGTACCCTCCCTTTCCCTTTCAACGTCTCCCCTTTTGTGGTACTCGGGGAGTCCATTTCTGTTGCTCATCTCCCTGACAGATGGCAGGGCCCTTGGTTATTATCTGCCCTAGCACGTGACTGACACCCATAAACGGCTCTTTTTCTGAAAGGGACATTTCACTCAGGACCTGTGCCTGGAAGTTGACAAGTTCTTCATGTCCCCAGGGGCTGGGCATCACATCGGGAACGTGCTGCCCTGATTCTGGGCAGGACAGGGGCAGCAACCGAGAAATACTATTTCTAGTGCTCTGTAAAGGTGTACACCCCCATAGATGTCACACCCAGGGGGAGTGTTCAGTGTTGCCCCCTGATTTGCACGGTGTAACAACCACTTTAGAATTACACCCTTAGTCTGCAAGGGCCAAGAATGAACAGATGTGGTGGCTGAGTCCCTTTCTGGGTGACTGTAAGCATCCACTGCATGCTGAGTAGTGAGCCCACAGTGCCACCCCAAAACATTAGAGGTGCTCCAGTGATTTCGAGTCAGGGCAGGCCAATTCCAGTTTGTCAACAGGTGAGAGAAAAAGCCCTATTGAAACGGACTAAAATTTAGTTCAAGTAGTAATCTTGGAGAAGGAGGAAATGTTATTGATGCCATAAATTTCCAGCTCATAAAAATGTAGAATTAGAGGATAAATAGATTAGGTCAGAGAGTGGCCAAATGGAGTGCTAAAGGTGTGTGCTTCATTCACCTGCCAATGCCCAGAGCCTGGGACGCAGCAGGTGTGGGTGACTAAGCAACCTTGTCACCTTTCTATGGGAACACATGAAGCTGTACAATTCACAGGAAATTCTTAGCTGTGGTCATGCTTCAGTTTGTAATTCCTATTCCTAGGAACTGGGAAAATAATGTTACTTGATAAATTGCTAATCTGGACTTAAAATTGCATTAATGACAACAACCAGTCCAATGAAATACTTTCTCAATATGCTTCACGGGACAGAAATGCCAGCAGATTCTGGTTCCCTTTGCAGTGCCCAGTCCCAATCCTCATGGGACATGTGAGTTCTCCAGAATACAGACTAGAGAAGTTAGAGATTTATCATGTTATTCAGCAGGACCATCCAGCATATTCTACCGAGGGTGGCTTCTAGCTTACCTAGCATGTGTGATGACTTTCCCTAAAGGTAAAGATTTTTCCTTCCCACTCCCCATTCTCCAATGATCACAATTATTTGTGGAAGAAGGAAGGGTCAAAGAGAAGGAAAGAAGGAAGGCAAAAGGAAAACAGAGATGGCTGGAAGTTTTCTGCTTGTATTTTTTATCACGGGGATGGGAAGGGCGTATTTTTGCAGAAAAAAAGGCAAGGAGTGGACAGGCAAGGAAACGTTGCTAATTGTGACCATTTTTGTTTTTATAAGCTAAGTAGACTAGGACAGAATCTGGCCACAGAAAGGACTCATGGAATGCTTTGCAGCCAAGCAATGTGACAGCACTGAGCTCAGTCTGGTGGTCCCCAGCTGACACTGGGCCACACTTCTGGGATGCCTGAGTCAGAGCTGCCCTTGTAGAGATGCTCCAAGAGTGGCAGCAACCAACTGCCCCTGGCCAGGCCAGGGGACCTCAAAGATGAAAGAAGCCTGTCCCTGTCCTCTAGGAAAGCTGAGCAAGATGACATTTAGGGATATTCAAGTATACGTTCAGAGTCACTGTATTCAAATGTAGCAGAACCCCAAGGCCAAGTTCCTGACGCCATAGGAAAAGGAGCGGTTGTGCCTATTTCCCATGACGTCACAGAGCTTTTCCTTTTGTGTGTTCAAGCTACTATGATCTCCATCCATGATGGTTAATTTCATATGTCAACTTGACTTGGCCACGGTGCCCAGATAGTTGCTCAAACATTATCCTGGATGTTACTATGAGGGTTGTTTATTGGATGAGACCGATGTTCAAATGGATGGCCTTTTTTATAAGGCAGATTGCCCTCTATAATGTAAGTGGGCCTCACTCAAGCAGTCAAAGGCCTCATTAGAACAAAGACCGATCTCCCCCAAGCAAAGAATGCTACAAGCACAGAACCTTGAGACTTCAACTGCAACATTGGCTCATCCTCATTTTCCAGCCTGCTGACCCATCCTGCCGATGATGGACTTGCCAGCCTCCATAATTGCATGAGCCAATTCCTAAATTAAATTTCTCTGTATATATAATACATCATACTGGTTCTGTTTCTCTGGGGAACCCTAATGCATTTGTCTTTCCTTTTGTGGACAGAGCAGAGCAAAGCCCAGGAGACAAGCATTGTATCAAGTATCAATACATCTCCATTCCTGTCCTGTGTTACCAAAGACACACAGAATTGAGTACATCGTCATTTTTGAGTGTCATCATTTCCAAGAGTTTAAAATTACTCTGGAAGAGTGCTGAGGATGCAGTTAATAAATCTAAGATCAAAAAAAAAATAATTTTTTAATTAAAAAAAATCTAAGATCGGATTATTGATCCAGAAGGGGAAAACATCACCCTCCCCTACCTACAATTTATTAGGAGAAAATAGCAAATTCCAATGAGGCTCTCTGGCTTTGGGATTCTAAAGCAATCTAGAGATTGAAAAGATAAAAATAAGCCAGCGATGATATGTTTCTGAGCTTCTGATTTGTGTCCATTCAGCCTGAAGTAAGAAAGAGATGAATACTTCTGCTTTCTCCCAAATGCATATTTAGTTGCTATCTAAACATCCTGAATTTGGAGCCCGTCAGGAGTTTCTATACTTAAGTACAAACTGCTTTCCCCACACCCTACCGTGCATTCAGAAAGCCATTTTAAGTCCCAGAATTCCTGTGGACATCGTGTTGCCATTATTTATTTCTTGTTATGTTTGCTTTGCCCCGTTCATTGACATAACAGTTGAATTATTATGAGATCTCAGCCTTAGGGCTTAAGGAGTCGATTTCTCAAAATAAGGAGGTCAGAGTCCACAAAACCACACCGGAGACAAAAATGTGCTCTATTTTTGCAGCTGCCTAATGTTTTCAATTTCTCTGGTTCTTTATCAGGAAGGTGTGAAGTGTTTGGCGCTGAAGATGTAACTCTCTGCTTCCTGCTCCCGGTTTCCAGTAGACCAGAAGCACCTGCTTGCTCTCCAGACCAGAGCTTCTCCAACTCCAAGGACAAACAGATCAAGGGGTCTTGTTAAAGATGCTGATTCTGATTCAGCAGGTCAGGACTGGGACTGAAGACTCCACATTTCCTAACATGCTTTCCAGGGGGTTCGATGCAGTTGGTCCCCAGACCACACTTTGCACATCTAGACCCACACCATTCACTACAGGGGCCACTGGCCTCATGTGGCTATTGGAGCACTTGACCTGTGGCTGTCTGAACCCACATCTACCCTAAATATAAATTCCACACCAGATTTTGACGATTCAGCAGGAAAAAAGGACACAGTATCTCACTGACAGTTGCATATTACATTAGGTCCTCAATGTCATCAGTAGCTTCTGCAACGTCTGCGACCATGATGTTACAATGGCACTGATCTGACCACGGGCTACTGATATCAAAAAGAGTTAAGTTCCCCCAGCATCCCATCAACATTACCACAAAAGGACTGGAACAAAATGACGTGATTTGAGGACCTGCTGGACTTCCAGTTTAGACTCTCCTCAATGCCTCACCTAAACCCACTTCTCAAATGTGGTCTGTGGGCCTGTGTGTGATCACGTGCTATCTGTCACTGGTCTAAACTCAGGGAAGGAGTCTGTGTCAGAATGCAAGGAAACTGCATCAGCAAGCACACTGTTTAGCCCAGTTGAATTGTCCCCCTCCCTTTGAAAGGACAAGAACATGAATCTAGCTTCTGGCAGGACTCACTTTCTCATCGCAGTGCACAGAGCAAAACACTCTGGATAACTCTGCCACGTCCAATCTCCCACTGACAGTTCAACCTCAGTAGCCCGTAGACATCCCTCCCCTCCCACCTACTCCTGCTCCTTCACTGTCTTCCTCAGGGAGTTGGCGTCTCCCTCCCAACCCGATATCCGAGCAACAAACACGGGGGAGGGTAGTTCACCCCACAGCTTCTTCACCCGCCTTGACCCACCATTCATCAGCCTAGTCTATATTCTCCCCTGCGTTGCTGTCAAACCCACTTTCTGCTCTCTACTCTTGTTATCACCAATCCAGTCTAGGCTACCGACAGCTTGCTTGGTTATTGCCCCAGGCCCCAGGCAAGCCATCGCCATGCTTCGGCCCCATCCAGCTGTCAAAAGCCCAAATTGAAACACTTCTTCCCCCGGTTAACCTTTCAGTGGTTCCTACGCTCCCTGGAATGGCCACAGTCCCCTCCTCACAGCCAGGCATTCTGAACTCCTGGCATTTGCCCTTCCTTTGACCTCTGAGTATTCATGAATGTTGCTCCCTTCAAAGACAAGGTCAGACAGTCAATTTCACAAACTCAGAAATAGTGCTCCATACCTCATGGCTGAACATCACTCTGGTCACCTTCAAAGGACTCCCCTTGGGAAGCTGTGCACTGATGCCAGCTCCTGGTTCACCCTTTAAAGCAATGTTGGAACTCTTTTTCTGGAATGGCCATCAGAGCTGTCATTGTCCCCAAAATCTGACAATTAGTTCACAAACTTGCCACTGTGGACTTACGTTGGCAGCGCTGTACAAACAACTTGGTAAGGTGTCATAGCCTTGCCAAGGCAAGTAAATCATTACCATGACAGCTCTGATGGCCATTTCAGAAGAAGAGTTCCAAAATTGCTTCCAAGGGCGGACTAGGCACTGGTGTTGGGGAGTCCTTCGAAGGTGACCCCAGAGTGATATTCAGCCATGAAGTATGGAGCATTTTTTCTAGAACAAGTTCACGAAATTAATTGTCCGACCTCATATGATTGTTGGTTTACATGTCTGTCACCTGAGTTCCTTGCCCCTCAGAATAGAGACTTTATCACACCAACACCTAGCACTGTGCCTGGCAAACAATAGGCGCCCAGGACGTGTTTGTTGAATGAATAAGTGACGTCGAGGCGGAAAGGGACAACTTAGTTGACTTGATATTGAGCAGAAGTGATACAAGTGGGCTCATGAAATGCTGCCTGACTCGGTCAAGTTGCTCTCAGTGCCTGGACTGGGCTAAGCCTGTAGACAGAGTCACAGAACTCCACGGACAGACATGGAGGCTGAGGGGGCTGGCAGACGGGCAAGAGATTACTGAAATGCTTCCACCAGCTGTGGCTGCTCTAGCTGAATCTGGTACCTTCTGAAAGCTCTGCTGGATGAGAGTCCTACCAGCTGGGCACTGTGTCAGCTACTGTTCACCTCCAGGTTTCCCAGGTTTCTCTTCCAACCGGAATAGCACCATCTTTCCAACTTGCACCAACACCACTACCACTTCAGCTTCTGCCCTTGACTCAGACTCTATTACTTAGTGTCTCATTGTTGTCCCTGCATTCCTTGAAGATAGGACTTGCAAAATCTGGCCCCAGACGCCACCATCGCGATACATGGTAAGACAGGCCCAGTTCCAGCATTCTCCCCGGGCCTGTACTTTCACTTCATGCCCAAAGAACGGTAGGTGGGCCAGGGCGCAGTGGGGGCAGGGAACCAGCCCAATCGTTTGGAGCCAAATAATAGATTATGGCTGGAAACTCCCGTCTTGATTTGGTTCAAGGGCCACAGCTATATTTGGCTGGCCCCTGACTGACATAATTATTATTGCCAGAAAGTAATTTTAGTAAGACCTGAAAAGGAGGACATGGGTGATTAAAGCTCTAATAATAACATTTCTGAAAACTCTGGGTTAATGGATCTATAACTCTGGTAAAAGAAAAGAGGCTTCAGGTGTTCGGGGACTAGTACCTGGACCTGAGCTGGAAAAGGAAAACTCCACTGGGGAGTCAAGTAGGGCAGGCGTAGATCACACGTCCCTACGACGTCTCGGGGAAACAGAGAGAGATGCGGCTCATCTTTACATCAAAATATCCTCTAAAACTTTTCTGAGTGCAACCCAGTGTCACGAAGCAGACAGTGTTTTCAATTCATTCCCAGAGTATCTCGTATGTGCAAGGCACGGTCCTGGTGTGTCCCTTTGGGAGAGTCCCACAGTGTGAGCAGGGCTGCCCTGAGGACTGGCTTAGGCCTTCTGGCCATCTACTCCTGCATCTGCTTCGATTAGGTCGACCTGATTGGCCAATGCCCGACCGGTTGCTAAATACTCTGAATAGCACCCTGGGATATAAGCCAATGTTCTGTCCTTAAATAGCTTTCAGACAGGGTAAGATAGGCCCACACGTGACCGCGGTGCAATGCTCTGTCACAATAATGGTTGCAGTGGGATTGCACATCATCCTCTGCAAAAGGTTTCCTAAACTTTATCACATCGCAACTTCGCGACAGCTCTGTGGTGCGTGTTCCTGTTCTCGCGTTGCAGATAAGGAAGCGTGAAGTTCAAGGAGAAAGGTCTCACACATTTCACAGAGCCAGAACCTGTCCGGACTTGACAATGCCTGACTTTCCCTTCAGTGTTCACCCGCGTTCCCACGGCCTCCCTGTTTACAACGGAAGTTTCGTTAAAGCAAACAACTGTTTGCTTCGTGAATTAATTGTTGATGTCTACTAAATACCTAGACTTTCATACCCAAGGAGCCACAGGAACGTCAGCCCTGTGGCCCTGTCAGTGGATAGAAGTTGTAAAAGCCTCGTTCTGGGAAATGAGCTGGTACCGAGCCCCGGTCACGCGTTTTGGGGAAGTGTTCAGGCCTGTAACTACACAGTTATGTGTAAAACAAACAGAGATGCCGACCAAAACAAAGCAGCAAGGGCACCGAGAGAGCAGGTTGCTGAGTAAAGAGAAAGACAGAGCAATCAAACAAATACACGTCTGATGATTAGAGGTGCCCAGCTCCTTGGGGTCAGACTGCATTGCCGAGGAAGCCACAGCCACACCACAGCTCGGCACGGGACAATTAGCCGGGAATTCTCATTCCGGCCCTGAGCAAAACGGGTCAGACCCTAGTGAAAGGAGTCTTGGTGTCTGCAGAAATAAGCTGGGGTGTTCTGGGATGTCACTCAGGAGTACCCCAATCTCCAAGGAGCCACAAGTACGTGGGGCTGCCCTCCCAGCCCCTCAAGCAGCGGCGTACCTGGTCACGGACAACACGCCCACAGGCCACGGCGGGAAACAAAAACAAAATACGTCCCGAGTGAGTGATGCCTGCAGCCTGCGTACTCATTTGTCCAGAGCTCCCCGTGCAGACCCGGCTCCAGACCTGGGGCCTTGTGGGTGGTTTGGTGCCTTCTCCTCTGCATCTGACTAATCCCCTGGAAGGAATGAGCTCCTTCGTGGAACCTTACAGAAACACCAGGTCAGGATAAAACGGGAAGTCAGACGTGGTTTAATGTGCCTTTCTTTTTCCAGGAAAGGAATGTGGAATTGACAAAAGCGAAACGACTTGTCCGAGGTCACGAGAAAGGATCGTCCCCCGATTCACATTAGAGCCTGCAGTTTCTGGTGGTTGTTACCAGACAGGAGTTGGGAACGGCCTTACTATGAAACGACTTGTGCACGTAGCAGCCCCGCCCGGTACGACAGGGTCAGAGGTGGACATTCGGCCACCTTATTCGTCCCTGCTCACGAGGACACTCCACACGCCGTGAAGGCTCCGAGTACTTCCATTCCGTGTGGCATCCATTAGGGATTGCTCTCTGATGCATCTTCCAAAGGGCTCCTAAATAAACTTCTGGGAGGCAAAGAGGCTCGTTCCAGCCACCAGTCGCTGCCTCGTTAACTCTTTTGACAGCTCTCCCTGTGCTTATCTTCAAGGCCCGCGATGCCTATCGCCGTTGTCATCTGGTGCGTTTTAGTCACTGACGAATTCACTCTGCCCCAAGAGAGGCGCGAACCGAGCCTCCCCAGGGCAGGGAGGGGTGTTGGTGTATCGTGTTGGGTCCTGAATGCCTCGGGCCTGAACACAGCGGGTACAACTATCTGAAGCCTAACTACAGCCGCCGCTTCAGCAACGCAGGTCTGAAAGGCTTGGGCCCACTCACAGCTGGCGTGTGTTTGCAGACGTCCTGTACATGCGTTGTCTTTTCCTTATGACGTTCTTAATGACATTTTCTAGGCTCTCGTTCACTTCGTTGTAAGAACACCGTACATAATACGTATAAACATATAACATACGTCAACAGTTTACGTCATCGGTAGGCCGTTAGCGGTTATGTCTTCAGGGAGTCGAACGTTATACATGGATTTTGTTACTTCACAGGGTGGGGGGTTGGGGGGGGGTCAGTGCACCAAACTCCCACGTTGTTTAAGAGTCAAGTATAAATAAATTGGGTGATTTTCACAAGGGGAACCCTGGCGTTGGCTCAGCTGTCACCGTGTGCTCCTTCACGGGTGCCCCCACCCCACACCTGAGCATGCTCCCTTGAGGAGTGCAGGGACACGGCCGCCAGCCACTCCTCTGCTGTCACCTGGAAACTGAGCAGCCCGCCACCAGCCCAGGGGGCAGGCCCGTTTCCTACACCCTGCAGGGGCTCCTGGGACTGCCTTCCAGGCCTCCGTGGACTGCGTTTTCATCTCACTGTCAGCTACCTGCTCCGGCCCACCCTTAGGGCTGAGGGGGCTGTCTCCATCCCTCATCTCGAAGGGAATACCCCCACCCAATGCCGAGGAGTCTGAGTGCCACCTCCACGGTGGCCGGCCCTCTGGCCCGGCCCTCCCCTGGGAGATGCTCTCCTGACGAGCAGGCAGTTTCGTTTCCCATGACCCCCCTCACAACGGAAATGCCCCTCCCCAAGTGAAGGTCATCAGAGGCCCCAGGCTGTTATCACAATCACTCGGGGGGACGGGATGGCGTAATGGTTAAGAGCACTGACCTGGGTCAAGTCTGGCAATTTCCTGTGTGACCTTGGGCAAGTGACTTACTTTCTCTACCACTCCATTTTCTCATGTGTCAGACTGGGGAAAATAGCAGAACCTCCTTCATAGGGTGGAATGCTACTTCCAAGGGAGACGTTGCTCAGTGCCTGCTCCGTATTAGCAAGGACCGATACATTTTTTTTATACACATGAAAGGGGAACAAAAGAACTGATTAGCTGTTTTCAGAGGGTGGCAATGCAAAGCGGAGAAGGCAAGAGAGGATCAGATACCCCACTTGAGAGGCGAACAGGCTCTGGGGAAAGATTAGGATGAGCCCGGACTAGAGGGGGTGTGGGCAACCGGAGGGTGGAGGGCGCGGGGGGAGCGGCAGAAAGCAGAGGCGAGGCGGGGAGAGGGGAAGGTGTGGCCTACGCTTCTCGGCAAAGAGAACTGGGGACACGCCTGCATGTTTTGAGCAGCTGCGGTGACCACGGTATGGCCACGGACTGTGAGAACACACAGTATTACTCTTATTTTGTAATTTTTCAATCTTCTACCATTGAGCCATGAACTCCGTGCGGTCGTGAATCACAGAAAGTCACTTGGCAAATACCAAACACGACAGAAGCCGTTAGTAATATCTCGTCCCCTGGATTGGGGACATCCATCAACTGCAACCGGAAAATAATACGTGATGCATATTGTATAATGCAAACTTGTCTCACCTTCTGCAGGTGACAATTTCTATAGCAAGTCCGGGGTAGAATTAATTATGGTTGAATTAAAAACAAAATACATCTCCACCACACCCCACTGGAAATGCCCACCGGCCTTTATCAGTAAAGGCCCTGCTGGCTCCGCTCTTACGGTATCGATCATATTTCAAACGTGAGGTTTGGTGCTCCAGAGTGAGTCCCCTGTCTGGGTTATCGTTTGGATGGGACGGACAGGCATTCAGACGTCTGCATTGATTCGCTTGAAAAGTTCAAAACCTGGGGCTGATCCGGGGCCCCTGTTCTCCTTAGGAAGGGTGGGGGTGTCTCTGTTGTGGGTTCCAGCTCCCACGGCCAGTGGGGACAAGGCAAAAGGGGTGGTGATGAGCCATGTGGGGTCATGATGGCGTCCCCGCGCTGCTGGTTTCCCAGCTACGGTGATACAAAGACTTGGACCCAAAAATGCAGGGAAGAAAAGGCTGGGCTGCAAATGTTCCCTCCCGATGGAAGGTAGATACAGCGCCCCCAATGCAAAGTACGCCTGACATGGGGTGGAAGTTTCCAGAACAAAGAGAGAACATCAAATGGAGTCAATGAGAAACGAGAGTCCCAGAGGACTCCCACGGGGCTTGGACCTGGGATCACAGTTCTAAGGCAGCGTCTTGAGGAAGACCCCACGTCCACTAAGTGGGTCAAGCAGCACCCCAGGACAGTGCTGGAGCCACAGTGAGGTGACAGGTAAGGTTTAAACAAATTCGAGGGGAGGACAGGGACAGGGGAGGCCCAGAGCGTGTAAGAAAGACAGTGACATCACCTCTGACAGCCTGGCGTGCCTCGTGCCTCGCCGCTGGGGAAGCCCTCCTGCAGACGTGAGCTACTTCCTCCTGGCCTCCTCCCTGTGAAGAACTTCGCATAACCACCTTGACGCTCGAGATGAAGAAAATCAAGGCCCAGCAGGTGTACCAAGCAAGGCTGTCAGACATCAAAACTGTGGCAGAAAGGGAATTTGAACCCTTTTTTTTTTTGCACTGCATCCAACAATGCTCTTTTGAGGTTCTAAACTCAGTCATCTCCGGTTCATCAAAAGCCTTGCTGGGCCCTGCAGCTAAGGGTCCGAGCCAGCTGCGAACCACGAAGGGATGCTCGCCAGAAGCGTGGCATGACTGATGCTCTCGGGGCCACGTCCCTCTGTTCTCTGAGCAAATCCTGTGCAAACGGGAGTTTGATTCGGGTTAAGGAGAGCCGCTAGGATCCTTGCAGCTGCAGGCTCCATCAGCAGAATCTGGAGGCAGGACTGACCGTGAGCCAGTCCAACAGCGAGAACGGGCAGAAAGCGCTCGCTCTCCCCCAGCTGAACCTTCTTTCATGTTTGAAGACAGGAATTCATCTTGTGCTCTTAGAATATATGGTCACAATTAAAGAGGCATGGAGTTAGGGCAACTCTGGTTTTTTTCCCTGTGATGCTAAAACAGATGGCCACTTCGGTTAGTTCAAAGAAAAAAAACCAATATTCCAACAAGTCATTAGGTGCTTTCCACAAAGGCTAACATGCACCCAAATCTCCTGTTATTAGCACCTGACAGTTGGATGGAGAGTAGAGAAAAGACACATGAGGGTGTATGTTTAAAAAAGTCCCATGAGTTGATTCAATCATACGGGCTGCAGTTTGGAGGCAAAGACAGTGGCCTCGTGTGGCAGAGTTACCTGCTAGAAAGTAAACATTTCTAACTGGTAATGTGGTGGACACCCTCTCGTCCCAAAGTGGGGGGGTGGGCGGGTGGCAGGATCACGGTCATCACCAGGAAGTTTGTGAGGAGTGTGGAATCTCAGGATGCGGCCCGGACCTTTTGGGTCAGAATCTGTAGCAAGACGGCCCGATGGCCCGAATCCCGTTACATTTGGGAAGCACAGAACTTAATTTCTAGCTGTTTGTGTTTGGCAATGTGGAGGTGTCTGACTTACCCCCACAGCTCGGAGGAGGCAGAGTTAGAGGACCTCTCACCCTAGGACTAGGTCAGAATGGCCCGTATTGGGGAGCACCCAGCTTTGGGGCCCTAGGGGTAGCCATGGCCAGGGGGGATTATGACAGTTTAACAACTTAATGAGACATAGTTTAGAGACTTACAATTCACCCTTGCAAAGTGTACAGTTCAATGGGTTTTTGTATATTCAAGGAGTCGTGCAACCACTACCACAATTAATTTTAAGACACTGTCATGTTTCTTAAAGGAAGTCTGTACCCAGCAGCGGGCACGGCCCAGTGCCCCGGGCCCTGCACCCAGCCCTAGGCAAACACCGGCCAATTTCCCCTCTCGCCGCATTTGCATGTTGTGAACTTTCATGTAAAGGGAGCCCTCCCTGTGTGGTCTTTTGGGACAGACTTCCTTCCCTTAGCGTAATGTATGCAGAGCATGTGTCAGTACTTAGTCCTTCACAGCCAAATACTATGAACTCCCATGGCTATATTTGATCTTGTTTATCCATTCATCTGCTGATGGACATCATGTCCAGGTGTTTGTGGGGCCATGTGATGGACATCTGGGCTATTGTCTCATTTTGACTGTTATAAATCACGATGCTGTGGACATGCATGTCCAGGTGTTTGTGGGGACATGTTTTCACGAGAGCCCTGTCCGACCCTTCGGCAAAGTAACTGAAGTAAGTTCCAGTGAAAGAGAGGCGGGTAGGCAGGACTCCTGGGGAGAGCATGGCCGACTCGGGAAGGGCCCCTGGCCCCAAGCCCACCTCCACCCCGTCCCACCTCGGCCCCCTGCAGCAAACCACGCCTCCGAGACACTCACCACGTCAACCTCACAGGTGGTTTCGTTTGGTTTCGTTTCATTCTGATTTTTTGTGAGTGCCAACACGAAACCATTTTCGAATGCAAAATGCTACACAAACCTACAGGAGCCTCCACAGCCTGACTGTGCCCGTCGTATCGTGCTGCCCACTCCTCTGGGCACTGCCAGAGGCTAGCGAGCTGAGGACCCCGCTTTGCTGGGAGCCTGGGGCGGAGAACCGGACGGTGGTGCCTAAACCCCCCCCCCCCCCGCCCCCCGTGAGGACGATGTGAGCTCCCCGTGACTCTCTGGAGCTGTGCTTGTTTAAGGTTTCCAGTGAACAGACCACTTTGAGGGGGGAAAGAGAAACATCTCACCCACAATGGCCTGCTCCAGAAAAGGGGGGAAATTCAGTGGGTCCCTGACTTTCCAGCATTTAGGGTGCACTCAGGGAGCAGGGAGTGGGGGTGCCATGCCAGCTCGGGATTGCCTGAAGTATCGCGATGCTCTCAAGGGAAGACGGGAACACTTCGGCTTTGTTATTGACTGTTGGGGACATAGCACCATTCTAGTAAGGAATGGACCCTACCACTGGCCATCAGAAGCCCACTTGGAAAGAGTGGTCCAGGAATTACTACAAGTCCCGGAAGAAGAAAGGGAAACAACAGGGAAAAGGAGAGGAAATGGGGAGAGGACAGGAGGGGTCCAATTACGGCTTCTTACAGCACCCGAGGACGGGATGGAGCCCACATACCGCTCAGGGGTTTGCTGAGCTAAATGTGAGACCCGGAAGTTCTCCCTGTGCGCAATTTGGTCCCCAGGGGCCGAGTCCAAGACTCTAACTCCACAGAAGGCTGGACAGACGATGGCTGGGTGGGCAGGAGGGGAGGGACCTGCTTCCTGTCCTAGAGTCCTTTGGTCCTTTGCTAAAGGGAAACCCGTGGTTTTCCTGGGTAGCCCAATTCCTGGCCCTGGCAGGGTACGTGCGTTAGTGAGATGGATACTCCCAGGTAGAAGAGATGAGACCCGGCGGGATGCTCATAAAACTCTCAGTCTGGGCCCTTCGGGCCCCCGAGAGAAGGCACAGAGGTTACATAAGCAAATTATGAAGTCACGCCGAAGCCAGACATACACACATTTTCATAATTTCAAACATTCACCCACACCGCAAGAGGCCACCTCTCAGACCACGCTCTGAGGTGCTAGGACACCCTGAGGGGCCGGGCCCATCAGCCAACGTCGTCCCCTTTTCCCGCATGGGTCACCACCTTCAGGAGACCTGCCTCCCTCCTGCCCTGGGCACCCAGGCTGGACCAAGTTTTCTTTTCAAAACGTTCAGTTGTCACATTCTGGGGCGGGGCAGGAGAGGGATGGGTCAGCCCCTCCACTGACTGGCCGGCCTGTGGCTCACACTTGCTGCCTCAAGGGCCACGGCCTTGCATTGAGCCACCCTGGCCTTTATGCCTCAATACACTTGACCCAGTGCACTGGGGGGCAACCGTGAAGTGAAACTGCGTGCTGTCATCGGGCCGAGGCCGAGCTGCAGACTGCCTGTCCGTCACGGTTGCACCGGCTCGGAGGACTGGTCACCTAACACCGGCTGGAGCCCCGGTGGCCAGAAGGAGCAGCTGGGGGTTGTGGGGGGGAGGCAGGGGAGGCAGAGGCCTCCGAGCCAGAGCCAAGCCCCGATGTGTGCCCCAACATAGGCCCCAACACTAGCTGCCAAAGTGGAATCAATAGATGACACATCACCTCCTCAGACCTCTTGTGAAAGGGCCTCAGAAATGCAGTGTCATCGCCGATTCCCCGTCTGGTGTCCTCACAGATCCAGTGTCAAATGTCAACCTGAAGTGGGAGCTCCAAAGCCCCAAACATCACAGAAAAAATGGATTTTGTATTGAGACATTTTCTCATTTGGGCTCCTTCTGTCTCCTCGCTGTCCAAATGCTCTCTTGAGCAGTTACAGTCAAACAGCAGCCAGACCAGAGGCAAATGGAAACAGAGAAGGTTCTGGAGAGAGCCTGACGTTGTAAAAAGATGGCACGTCATAGAAAGCGAATGCGGGGGACAGAAGTGAGCCCAGGACATGTCGGTGTGTGAGGGGAAGGGACAGGAAAATGGTGGGGTGCACAGCGGGTGGTCACCCCCTCTGTCCCCACCCCTGCCACTGGCATCTTCTCCAGAACCAGTTTTCCTCTTTCTATTGGGTTTGAATGAGAAACTTGGAGTGTCAAGTGCAACGAACGCCATGAAACCACAAGAAGAATACAGAGATGTCACATTTCAGTTCCAAGTCAGAGCTGCCCCACGTGGTTCTGGGCCGGAAGATTGTCCCACGGGCAGAGAAGGAGCTTTGGGGACACCTTAAGGGGAGGGGCCGGTGTTAGGTGAGACCCTGCACCTTTGTCCAGGGGTCAAGCATGCCTCGGCCACACCGGTCATGCTTAATTCATTGGCATTTTTGCAAGGTCCACAAGAGAGAGCATCAGCGGTCTCTGTCACCAGAGGACATAGGAAAAAATGACAAGAGCTGCTCCCACCTAATTCGCACTAATTGTGCAGACTCTTAGGTCAACCTTGTCTGACCCACGGCCCACAGGCCCCATGTGGCCCAGGACGGCTTTGAACATGGCCCAGATCAAATTCGCAAACTTTCTTAGAGCTTGATGAGATGGTTTTTGGCCACTTTTATTATTATTATTATTTTTGTAGCTCATCAGGTATCATGAGTGTTGGTGTATGTTATGTGTGGCCCAAAACAATTCCTCTTCCAACGTGGCCTGGGGAAGCCACAAGGTCGGACACCCCTAAGGGCACTACTTCATTTGATCCTCACAACAAATCTATGATGGGAGAATTACCGATATCCTGATGGACACACAGGGACGTGGAGGCTCAGACAGTGTAAGTCGCTCACCGAACGTCACCTGGCTGGCCCGTGGCAGGGTGGGGGTTCCACTCGAGCCCACCTCTCCCACCAGGTTCAGCGGCGTAAGCTCACCAGTCACGTGGACCCCAGGAAATCTTGGCATGTCCCACTGCTGTATCCCACTGTTCCTCCTGGGCACAGCAGGAACTCACAATTGTCCCTGTAAAAGGAAGGAGCAAAGTCAGGTGGCCCCCAAACCACGGAGGGCCCCGTGGCATTGTCCTGTCTCTGGTTGCTGTTTGTTTGTTTGTTTGTTTGTTCATTTCCCCAGCATTGATGTCCCCTTTCCTCATTCGTTTTGGCCCCGGTACCGTGCACGTGAACTAGCCTGCTTTCCAGACCCGCTGTGGGGAAGTGACCCAGAAACCCAGGATGCCACGTGAAGACATTCCACAGGGGCAGCCTGGTGGTCAGCGCGGGCAGGCGTGACGGGAGGTCCAGATGGGGGTGGCCGTGCCTCCCGGCTCTGCCACTCAGCAGCTGCGTGTCCTGGGGACAAGCGATAGGGAGTTCGCTGGGTTTGGACTTGTCGTCTGTAACACGGGGGTGAACAAGCCTGACAGTCGTGGGGACACAGTGAGACCACGTGTGCAAAGTCACAGCACGGGATGGGTGGTGACAAGTAGCCGCGACTAGTATTGGGTCATGAGTGAAGGTGAGGACGGTGCATGTCCCCCGATCAATTTCAGTTTTATTATAGAAGAGAGGTTTCTAAACGCTTTTGGTTGTGCACCACATTGACTTGTCACCCACCCCTTTTATGCGGAGTCCCGCAGAAGTCACAGCTGATTGACTTGAGAGGCCGTGTCTCCATTGACAGCAGAGTGTGATCATTTTACAGCAGGCAAAATGTGGAACCTTATTTTTTAATTTTTTATTTTTTTTTTTGCAGCCCTGCTGCAGAGTGCAGGTTTCAACAATCCACCCACCCCAAGCCGAGCAATTGTCCCCTGGGAGTCCATCGCCGGGGGACAGCGCTAGCCTGGGATCCCTGCCCCCCACCTCCCGTTCCCCCAGACCTCGCATCTCCCTACACAGCTGGGGAGGGAAATTCTGACATTAGCCTCCGAAGAGGCATCTGTGCCTTTCACAGACCACATCCTGCTTCTCTCTAATGGGTCTCTAGAAATGCTTTTCACAGGCGGAAGATTCTCTAAAATATGCTGAAGGAATGAATGAGTGAATTACCCCATCTAGGATGAGAAAATGGATCAGGATAGATAGATGCCAGCCTTTCTAAGTTCCAGATGGCTTCCCTGGTCATACTGTTCCTGGGCTGGACTCGAGCCACCATCTGACTCCACGGGCTCATTCCGCACAAAGCTATTCCCGGAGGAGAGAGGTGAACGGCGCAGGGCAGGAACGGAGCCAAGGTCATTTGCCTCCCAGGGCACCTGGACCAGCTAGGCTCCGACCAGGAGAACAGACCCACTCCAGATGTTTCCAACAAAGGGAATTCAGGGATTTGGTCACACAGGTTTGAGTGGGGTGGGGGGCAGGCAGAGGGACAAGTCTGAGAGGAAGTGGTTTTAGTAACATGGAAAACTCAGAACCGCCCTGTGTAGCCCCACCTGAGTCACGCTGACAGGCCTGGGAGATGATGGCTTGACCCTCATTAGGTAGAATGACAATGACATGGCTAGGGCGGCACTCCCATGGACTGGGGAGACCTTCATTGAGTAGCAGGTTCCTGGTGGATGTGATGCGCTTGCAGTGATCAGTGATGGGGCTCGGGATCGCAGAGGCAGCGTCGACCACGCAGGAGCCCCGACCCAGGACAGAGCCACGGGACCCTAGTTAGTCCCAACGGACTAACGCTATTCTCAAGCCCCAATAGGCGTAGGCCGTCCGACTCGATCCACCTGTGGGCTCTTGTCCTAGAGCTGCAGTCACTGAAATGTAGACCACAGCCTGGCACACTAAGGATGACACTTACTCTGTTAGAGAGAGACAGAGAGAGAGACAGAGAGAGAGAGAGAGAGAGAGAGAGAGAGAGATTTAAAAGGAAAAACTGGAGAAGAACGTAAAGAACGGGGCCAACTATCTCCCAGGGAATTCCCCACGTCTCTTATCTTCCCAACCGAAACCACGACATCACAATACAGAGCCTCTCTCAGCTTCTGACGGTGGCAGTGACAGGGATCACGGAGTCCCCAGTGCTCCGCTATGATGGCATGCCTTCCATGAAACCAGGGTGGCCAGCTGATAGCCCGAGTGGATGGTAGGAGCAGGAAAAGGCCAGTGGTTGACATCAACTATCGTCTGTGTTGAGCCAACTACCGGGTTGGGATCTCTTGGGGACGTAGGGATATAACCGACCTGACCACGTCTGAATCGTTCTAAAATCTATTCCCAGAGAGAAGTGGCCAACGTAAAAAAGTTCAGTCTTGAGGAAAAAACAATGCAAAGGCCAAGGGGGAAACAGATGGTTATAAAAGCATCATTTCTCAGAGTATGCCCCATGGGGCACTAGTTCTGCAAGCAACACCTTCCTTAGAAAGGGCTGATGGTCAAGAAAGTTTGGGACAGGCTCCCAAACGCACACGCTAGCCCCCTCCCGCAGTCACTGCACGTCAGCATGCCGAAGCTCCGAGCTGGTCTACAGGACCCTCCCAAGCCTCATCAAACCCGGGGTTTCTGCCCGATGGGCCCTACTGTCCCATTGCCTCTCAAGTAGAAAGGAGAGTCAAATCCCTTTTATTTTGGAGTGCAATGTCGAACTTGTCTGTGTCCTGAAAGGAAGCAGGCTGAGATGATCGTTCTCACGTCCATCTGTCTTTCTGCAAGGTGTCCCGTGGTGACCAGCCCCCCCGTCCACCTCCGAAGGTTGTTGGGGCAGGCCCAGAACCCTAATAAAGAAGGCCGTGTCAAGGTCCCGCTCAGCTCTCCACGGAACTCCCATCGCTCCTACTAGGGACCCCTCTCTACATAAATAAATGTCACGCTGGGATTGTCCCCTCCGTGTGCCGGATAGTCCTGACGATAAGAAGTCATTCTCTCCGACATAATGAGCCACCCAAACCCATTTGTAACAAATCCCAGGTCCACCGAAGTTACTGAGCCGCGGCCAGTGGGCTTTCCTGCCGCCCGTGTCCTGCATTATGTTGCCAGCAAAGGAGCTACGCGGTCACACTTGTCCTGGTCAAAGGCAGCGCTCGGCCCTTGGGGCTGTGACAAGCGCGCCCGGCCCGTTTCAGCACTGCCGGTGCGCGCGCACGCACAGAGCCCGGCTCGGCGGGGGCTTCCCGTGGGTCACCACGTGAAAAATAAAAAACAAAAGGAAAATGGCAACGTGTTAACTGTCATGAAAGCGCTTCCCACCGGGCTGCGTTGGTACGGAGGGTCTGCCTTCGGGCTCCGAACCTGATCACCAACTCCTAACCCAAAGCCCCTTCAAACACTAAGGGAAGCCCCCGTTGTGAAAGCACGGCCTTCCAATCCTCCGGAAATACACTGTGTCCCCAGGGACACTGCGACGCTGGGGAGCGTTTGTCGTTGGGCCTTTAAGCTCTGTCCAGGCCGTTTGGATGGTAGCTGAGCCAGTGTGGCCGCGGAGGAGGGAGTGGAGAGGGAGCTAAACCTAAGCACGGTTTCCTTGCTATTCAACCAAAGACAGTTTGTTTTAACATAGACGCTGAGCTCAGAGAAATCACAGGCCACCGGATTCCAATTTACTGTTTAAGTCGAAATGCCTTCCTGATGCCGTCACCTATTTCTTCCTTCGTGGTACGTTACAACGAGCGTAGATCTAATCGCTCAGACGTCGAGAGAAACACACAGACACGTTCGGAGCTCATCCAAATGTTATCTGGTGACCTAATCAGAGAAAGCCCAAGCAGAGGGCCTCCTGAGAACGCAGCCCCAGATGCTCACGGCTACACATGCCGTGTTTCCTCAGTGATAGCCGTTCACCCACTTCGGGTCAGGCCAGGGAATCAGAGCAAAAGGGTTTCTGGCGGGTTCAGAAGGCCTTTCTCCCAGTAAGCAGGGCAGCGCAAGAACAAAGGGTGATGGGTACTTGGACGCTGTACCCTCACTGAGGCGAGGGCTGCCGCGTCTCCCCTTACCATGGCCCCGAGGGACCCTAATGCTGGGAAGAGGTTGTGTGTGGAGGTTGGAAGAGCCTAAGGAGAAATGGATGAGACATACATTCATTCAAAAAACAAAACAAAACAAAACACATGGATCCCTACCGTGGACAAGGCGCTGCACTGGCTATTGTGAGAGAGAGCAATGTCTACAAGGTCACTGCCTCGTACACGGTGCGAAGCCATACACTGGATTTTGCCGTGTGCAATGTGCACTTTTTGCCCAAATTTGTGAGGGAAAAACAAGGATGCACATTATGCATGGGTAGTACAAATTCCACACCTATATAGACTGTTTTGATTCTTTTATTTATGCTTAGGAATTATACATGTTAACTCTAGAAATCAATAATGATACCCACATGCAAAATAAAATAATACCCTGGAATATGATCACTGGTTTTCTTTTTTATATAAAAAATATTTTATACCTAAAATTTCTTGTACCTTGTATCTGTTCTTGTGCCATAACATGTTTAAAAAATGCTAAAATTCCTTTATAATACAAAAAACACTCAAATAGAAACAAATAAAAATTTGAATGAAAAAGTTAAAATGAAAGATTTTTTTTCCCCCTGAAAAGTTTGCACCAAAAGCGTGGGTGCACATTATCCACGGCAAAACACGGTACCTAACCATTGCGGCTGCGCGCACACACATGCACACACATGTGCACACACGCGCACACTCACGCAGACCTGGTCAGGACGGTGGGGCAGCCACCGTGGTGACTGTTCTCAGTGTAGCCCCTTCCCCCACGTGGCTCAGCCTTGGCTTCCCATATGGGGAGGTGGAGGGGGGAAAGGGTCCTTTGCCCAGGATTCTGTTGACAATGACGATGAGATGTCACCTTTTCCACTGTTTTTGTTGACGGATTTCATTGGTTTTTGACTCAGTTCCTGGTCTATTCTCTTCGCTCTGTTTCCCGGTCACACACCTGTGATCACAATGTCAGTGCAAGTGTCCCTTTGGCGCCTGGCAGGGGCCAAAGAGCAAACAGCGCCGCCTGTCATCCTCGTCGGGGAGAGAGCTCCGGACACTGTGCTGTCACCTCCGCAGGCGCCGGGAAACCCCTGCAAGTCTTCGTGATTCCAGTTCGGAAACGGTCCCCGGACGCGGGTGGGCCCATCGCCGCTTTTGTAAACACAGCGCAAAGGAGCACGGCCACGCCGGTGCAGGTACTGCCTCTGGTGGCCTCCATTACTTCATTCATTCATCATTTTATTGCGTTGTAATTACTGGTGTTCCCATCCCCCTCGCCTGCGAGGCTGAACATCTCTTGATGGGAGGGGATCTATCTGGATTTAGTTTTGTGCTCCGCAGGCCCGGCATACGTGCTGGTACGCACAGCAGGCCTTCGGTCATGCTTACTTGACACGTGAATGAGCTCTCAAGGTCTGCATCGATGGGGTCTCCATCAGTAAGGCACATTTGGCCCCGGGTCACCGCCTCAGTGTCCTCAATCCCCAACGCACGCGGGGTCCTCTGTAGGCGGGGCTTGGAGTGAACGTGGGGACGGAAAAATGTGCTCTAAAGCCTCGTGCTCGCTGCCCCAGTTCACCCCTCAAGCCCGCACCTTCTGTCCACTGGCCTGACCCACGAAGACGACAGACGAACAGTGTTCCTCCTGAGACATCCTGAGCACTGGCAGAAGGAGAAGGTCTGGAGGGGACAGACACCAGGTTGGACTGTCTCAGGGACAGCCATGTCCAGGGCTGTCTGGGAGTCAGAGGCAGGTCAGATGCACCTGTGTGCACTTGGGACACTCAAGGCAGCACTGATGACAGGGGGTCACCCCCAGCCATGTGCTCAGGGCAGCTGTCTAAGACAGAGCCAGTGCTGGAGGAGGTCAGAGTGTGTGTGTGTGTGCGTGTGCGCATGTGTGTGTGTGTGCGCGTGTGCACGTGTGTGTGTGTGCGTGCGTGTGCGTGCGTGTGTGTGTGTGTGTGCGTGCGCACGTGTGTGTGTATGTGTGTGATGGCATGTCCTTGGAGACACTCATCGGCTCCATGTTCAGAAGCAATTGTATTCCAAATCTCACGCCGTAGATGAAGCAGGAACAACCTGCAACTCACAGAACTGGATCCTGGGCAAAGAGGGGAGCGGTGAAGGGGCATGGGAGAAATGAGACAGGAACAGCGCAGCCATGGAGGAGAGAGACAGAGAGGGGCAAAGGCTGCAGATCTGGGGAGCAGGCGCGGTGGCGATGGCCCTGTGCCACTTGCAGGTCCTGGGCACTTTCCCCTGGTCAGCTGCTCTCTCCTCCAATCACAGGGTGGTTCTCCCCACTGGTTAGCCAGATACGTGCCCCGCCCGCTCTCCTCCCCCCTCCCGCTTCTCCATCCCTCCTCCCCGCCCGCTTCGCCTCTCTCCTCCACCTTGCCTTCCCATTTCTCTTCCTTCCTTTTCCTTCTTACTGTTCCTGTCCCCGATTGTCTATGCCTCGTTCCAGTGCTAACCCACAAAGGATCTGTGCCAGGGGTGGGGGGCGGGAGGGGCGCCGGGGAACTGAGCTCAGAAGCAGTGAGAAGAGGCTGCTTTTTATTGTGGGTGAGCAGGGAAAGCACGAGCCTGGAGTTCCTGCACCCGGGAATGGTCACGCTCACACATGCATACATGCGTGCATACACACTCTCACACACGCACACACACACGCATACACTCACACACACTCACTCACGCGCACACACTTACTCACACGTGCGCGCGCACACTCACACACTCACACTCACACACTCTCACACACTCACACACACTCACACATACACACACTCACACACATGCACACACACACATGCACAGTCACACATGTGCACAGACTCACACGCATGCACACACTCACACACTCATGCGCACACACTCACGAACACGTGCGTGCGCACACTCTCACACTCACACACTCACACTCACTCACACACACGTGCACGCACACACACACATGCACACACACGCATGCAGAGTCACACATGTGCACACACGCATGCACACACACTGACACACTCTCACCATGTGCGCACACATGCACATGCTAGCACACATGTACACATGTGCGCACACACACCGACACACTCTCACACACATACACACACACCGACACACTCTCACACACATACACACACACTGACACACTCTCACACACACGCACACACGCTAGCACGCATGCACACGCACGCACACACACGCGTATGCACACACACTAGCACGCACACATACACGCTAGCACACATGCACACACGTGCGTACGCACACACACACTAGCACACACGCATACACGCTAGCACACATGCACACACGTGCGTACACACACACACACTAGCATGCACACACACACTAACACACACGCATACACGCTAGCACACATGCACACACGTGCGTATG